>JAHWFO010049186.1:6768-20883 GCA_023313115.1 Rhysida immarginata
CGATTTTCAAAAATTCCTGACCTTTTTTCAAAAATTCCACTGAGTCGGACCTTTTTTCAAAAAATCCACTGAATCGGACCTTTTTCCATATTTGGGAGGCGGACCTTTTTCCATAATGGGTTGGTCGTCGACCCCCCTCGACCCCCCTCTAGCTACGGGCCTGGAAGATAGTGGTGTCCACAGTGTTTGGCGTATATCATTTGTAAAATATTAAAAAAAAAAAAAAAAATGTATGACCTAAATTATTCTTTTGTCATTACAGGATAGAAAAGAGAAATTCCAAGGAGTTCATTAAACTGTGCATTTTGTTATGGAAATCGCTCCACATTCCGTCCACGCAACGTCCGTCACCATATCCAAGCTCCTGTATATATATCTCAATCGTAAGTCCAGCTGCATTCTTTGCGTACTCTTTTTAGTTGTCAGAATTTGCTTCTTCTTTAATGAAACCTGGTTGTCTTAAAGGTAAAATGGATTCGGAGACCGACATTTTTGGAACTTGAAATCCGCCATATTGGATCGAGGGCAGTTATTTCTAACGGAAAATGGGTCATGCGACATAACAAATAACATCAGAATGTTCTCAGAAATTCATTCCACTTATTGGATTCCCCCTATCGATCACGGTTTGGAAGACATGGACAGTCAAAATTTGTATAGTGTGTTCAATGTGCTGACCTAGCCTTCAAACCGTGACAGATAGGTCGAATCCGAGAAATGGAATGAATTTCTGAGAAAAATTCGCATGTTGTTTGATATGTCACATGACTGACTTTGAAAAAAAGATGATTACTCTCCCATATTGAAATCCGCCATATTGGATGGAGATCATTATTTCAAATGGAAAGTAGGTCATGTGACATATCAAACAACATGCGAATTTTCTTAGAAATTCAGTCTACTTGTTTGATTTCATCTATCTGTTACTGTTTGGACGCTGTCATCACTCCGAGTTGTGCTATGTGATGTGTTCAATATAGGTTACATATGAAGATCCATAATAAGCATCTTCTCTGCAGAAGGAAGTTGCTTCAAGTTTAACCCACAGAAAGAAGTCGAAAGAAGTGAGGTCGGATGGTCTCGGTGGCTATTTCTCAAGACCATGTCGACCAGTCCGATGGATCTGGAAAATGGATATCAAGCCATTTAATTATACAATACTGAGACAGAGTGGTATAATGCTGGAAAACTGCCATCCAAAATCTAACTGGATGAACTTGTGCAAGTATCTCACGATACACACGGAGCTATGCATCCAATAAGCATCTCAGCACATAGAAAACATCACATAGCAGTGCTATACAAATTTGAGTGGCGATACCTTCTAAACCGTAACATATAGGTGAATTCCGACAAGTGGAATGAATATCTTAGAAAATTCGCATATGTCACATGACACACTTTACATTTGAAAAAAAATTAGCCTCTATCCAACTGGATGCAGGTTAATTTTAAATGGAAACTGGGTCATGTGACATATCAAATAACATGCGAATTTTCTCAGAAATTCAGTTCGCTTGTTGGATTTTGCCTATCTGTCACGGTTTGGACAATAAAGCTGCACGTGATAAAAATGCTTTAAAACAACCCTATCAAAGAGACGCAAGTTCTGACTAAACAGCCCATAGTGTATAACAGAGATACACGTCATCTTATATTTTGGTATGTAAGTGTAACTGAGTATTTCATTATTTCTAGATAAGACTGGCGATAGCGTCAAGTTCGACCTCCTGAAGGCATCGACTGAAGGGAGCGTCGAGAGTCTGCGTGTGTCGACAGATGGTCCGTCGAAGGAAGGAGCCCTGGCCCTTCAGTGTCCGTCCCCACGCCAGACCAAACTCAAGTATGACCTCACCCTCAATCCCAGCTGCAAGGACCGCTACTCGGTGCTGATGCTGCACTCCAAGTGCGATAAGACAAGTGAGTTTAGTGTTGGTATTTCACGTACTCCAGGTTATGGGTCCATCCAACGTCATGGGAATGTCCTCCAGAGCTGTCTTGGCTAATGGAATCGGGCATCTTCTTGCTTAGCTTCAGAAGTTCCAGCTGTGGAGAGGCATACAGCTTTAATTACAGGAACGAGGTAGTTGGTCAATTGTTTCTAATGAAAAGCAGATCATATGATATTTCAAACAATATGAGAATGTTCTCAGAAATGCATTCCACTTGTCGGAATCCATCTACGTCACGATTTGAAAGCTACTGTCACTCACGTCAAGTTTGAGTGCTACTAGCTTCCAAACCGTGAGAGGTGGTTGGAATCTGTTGAGTGGAATGAATATCTGAGAAAATTCTCATGTTGTTTGATATTTCACAAGATCTTCTTTCCATTAGAAACAATTGACCCATAGCTCGTTCCTGTAACAGCCAGAATGTCTCCTCATTCCGGGACACCATATAGGTTTCGGAAGTTTTTGAATCCAGGAATGCATCATGTGACATGTCTTTTAGCTATAGTATTGGTATAAGCTACACCTTGCCAATCTCCTTCCAGGATGCTACATAAAGCGGTGCTAGCACGTTTACCAAAATGGTTGGTAATGTTGGCTAGGAATAAAAATGTTTCACACTCTTAGCACCAGTACACTCTCCTAAAGGACATGCCTGTGAAGGACTTCAAACGTCTTTCTTACCAAAGAAAGTAAACAGTCAAGCTAGTTATGGCTCGTGTCATTTGCAGTGAAGTGTCCACAGGGTCTAGGAAAGCTATTGCAACTGCTGTACCCTTTTGTGACGTTTCTAGCATATAACTAAGTTTCAGGCATAGAAAGGTAGAGCCTAATGGTCATATGAGACCAGCGCTTTACCATTCTGACCAGCCATTCTTGGTGACTTGGAACTGTCCCTTCCAGATGAGCTTGCTTTTCGTGGTCTCTTTGGCTCCATTATTACACAGGACATGGATGGATTGACCTGAACCCTATGGTCTTCATTAGTATAGCATTCTGTAGTGTAATATTTGATTATTTTCCTTTCCAGTTACCGTTCCGAATGTAGATGTGTCCTTCCGCCTGACAGGCCCCGCCATCCTCATCATAGGCCGCAACGTACACATGTTCGACGGCAGCGCAGTTCACTCGCCTAGCGGCTTCAACCCAAACGCCGACGACCAAGTGAGCATCTTCTGGGTGGGCACGGCCTTCAGTCTCCACTGCCGGGGAACTCGCACCACGCTGCCCATCGACGCCAGGGCCGTGGACGCCAATGACCTGCTCCTCATGCTCGGCCTGTTCAACCAGCCCTTACCATCTGCGGGGACAGTCTCAGTCATTGAGGCGACGCCACCGGCGCTCATGGCGAAAGCGAAACTCTGAAATTAGGCTTATTATTAGGATTAATATTTAAAATAAAGGAACCACCAATCCTGTTACTGTACTAATATACGTAGCAAGGCATTTCCTAAAGTGTACTTAACTCGATGAGAAGACTTTTTCAATTTTGTATTTTCTATTGGATGTATAGACAGAACGTTTTAATGCCTAAGCGAAAGACATGGACCTCTGATTTGAGGAATATTTTCTATGGGCGCTCTGTATTTTTTGATGTTTGTTATAATAATAATTATTATTATTATTAATTAAGGATTGTTGTTATTTATTATAAAAAGACAGGTCTATGTATATGAAAGAGAATTATATATTTATGTGGAGTATACAAACAATGTTTTTTTGGTTATTAAGTAGAGTAGTGGAAGAATGGAGCTGCTTAAGGATTTTATCATGTCTTGCCACTTCAGCATCCTTTGACGTAGAAGATTGAACTATATAGTATCCAGGTTGTTACGTACATGTCGTATAGGTGGCTGGAAACTCCTTTGACTAGAACATGATGTGGTTAGGTCCTGGCAAAAAAATAATAATAATAATAACAGCAAGGCAGATCAATGTACCATCAATTGCCACAAAAAATTAAATTCGTTTGTGGAAAATATCATGCTATGCAAAACATAGGCTTCATCTAGTGCTACCATGTATTTCCACATTTCATCCGCCAGGTAGCGTTCATACTGTTTATGAACGTGGCTCTTGTGTAGTTTCTCAGGTTGTAAATCACGGTTGATCATTGTGTATACCTTGTACACAAATGTCCCTACCTTCTATACAATGGCCCGTTGTGTTGATGGGTTACATCAGGTGATGAGAGTCCGAACTTTCCCGTCGACTAGTGGACTGACCTGCTTTTTACCCTCAGGAGGTCAATATGGCTTTTTACCCTCAGCATGTCAATAGTGGATTGACCTACCAAAGTCAGGAATATGGCTAGTGGATTGATCTGCTTTTTACCCTCAGGATTGGCACGGCTTCTGGTTTGCCAATGTTATTTAGTACACTTGATACCCCTTTCTTGGAAACTACGAACCCTCGTTTCATGGATGCTTTCATAATTTCGGAAGAGCTGAATTTGACGTCACAAGAGGCTATTATGGCGCATTTCCAAAACCTGTCAAGTTTCGGTGGTCTAACTCAGAGATTTTAACTCGCTGTTCGAATACTAACTATTTTAATATCTACCCTAACAATACTCCACGTGATAGCTCGCCTGAAATGAGTATGCGGTGTTACCATAGATCCCTAACAACCTCTGTATCTTTTGGTCGCCCGCTTTCTTTTTGCTTTCCAACCTTGCTTGATATTTCTTCCAAATATTCGAAATAGTGCCTTGCGAACATCCAACGCTATTGGCTACTTCATTTTGACTTTTTTCATTTGTTAATTGATTATAAGTTGCTATTGTACGGATTCTGCGAACTGTTTCCTGGGTGTCATTGCTTTACCTTAGCAACACGAGTATGAACAGTTTTAAACATTCAAATCATTGAAATCTTTGGATTAAACCATTTAAAATAAGCGTGGGAAAGTTATAATTAATCATTAACTTCGTCATTAATTCTTTCTTTCCAAAGATCAGAATCTCGATTATTTTTTGTACACTGTTACAATCAATACGAAAATATGTAAAAATGTGTTTTGCATAGTAAAACATGTTCCTTTCCGTAATGAAATTTTTTTGCGCTAACTGGATAGTAATTTTCAGTGCAATTATTCAGATGTATTAAACACATGGACCTGCCTTATTGTTTGTTGACCCAAGGCTTATCCAGCGATTTGGAAAATTTGATCTGTGGTGCTGAAATCAACCTTTTGCCACAGATTTCATTTCCTAGAAGCCAGTCGTTGAGCATTCCGAGATAATGCGTTGATTAACGATGGACCATTAGAGAAATAAGGACCATCATGTCTGCACAAAAATGACATGAGGCGGATTGTGACTCACCAGCACCTTTCCCTCCGCCTGCTATGAGCTCTGACCCTCCCACATCTGACAATTCGCTTTGGGGGTCTCGTGTGAGACACTTCTATCCGCCAGGATATATGCCTTCAAGAACAGTGACCAAACTCGTTTGCGCTGAAGAGTGCTCTTAAATGATGCCACCCAGTTTACAATTGTTGTCACCAGGTGGTCCTATTTGACATTTCCGTATGAATTCCTTTCCAACACAGGTATTTCTTACAGCCCTGTTGTGCATAAAACCTCTATAGAGTAGAGTGCATGATGGACGAAATGAACGAGCACACACTTGCCAATAGACTTCAATTTATTAAACTCTTTATGTAAGTAACTAGTACAAATGACGTATTTACAAATGCTAGCGTAAGAGGGGATAAGGGATACAGGACATTCCATTGGCGATAGGACCTCTTGTCATAATGTTCGTATACGTCAGCATTGCAACAAACAAACAGATAATGGCTCTGCAAAGAAATCTGAATAATAAACTGTCAGAGACATCGGAATATACATTAATTCATTTTTCAATAATAATAATAATAATAATAATAATAATAATAATAAATAAGTTAATATATATCCCTAATAATAAAGTCACGGCGTATCGGTTAAAGAAAATGAAGAAAAACCCCAACAGCGTTGGACTCCTGTTTTTTAGAAGAGCTTCCATCTTGTCTTGGTGATGATGTTGTAGACATCCATTTTGGAATTGACGACGTTGAGACCATCGATTTCGAAGGTTCTTGGGTTTTGAATTGCGTTTTGTTTTTTTGTTTTGTTTTACCAAACAGTGCACTTGTCCACTAGGTTCATTTTGGATCCGACTGGGCAGTTGAAGTCGTGGCCGAACTCGACGCTGTTAGACAGTGGGCCATTCACCCTGTGGATAGACATACTTGTGTACTTAGGGAGATATACAGAATGTCAACAAACTATAGGACAAACTGAGATGACGGCCAGGACGATTTTCTGGGATATCTGTGCGTTTCAGGTCATACATTCAGCAATCATCCCGTAAATTCTGTTCCCATAGTTTCTTAACACAATCTATAGCGTCCAGTCACATTGTATGAGACACACTTAGCATACTGAAACTATATGAAGCGTCCTGGAAACGGCAAACTTTGCAGCACCGAAACTGGATTAATGGAACAGATGTGACAACAAGACTGCCAATTGAGAAGCCCCATGTGGATCCCAGTGGTCTGCTGGAACGACTGGTCATGGTACTGTTGAACAAAACACTGTCGAAATGAACTATGGGATCAAGACAAAGGTCCCCAAAAGGGCAGTCCGAAGAAGCGAATCGGACAATATTAAGCCACTGTCCCAACAGCTGTCCCATAGTGAGGTGGAGCATCAATTGCCGTGCAAACTTTCAGAAACGTAGCGTACAAACCGTAACAGATAGGTGAAATCTGACAAGTGGAATGAGTTTCTCAGAAAATTCTCGTGCTATTTAATGTCACATGACCCATTTTCCATTTTAATATTTATCCTGAATAAAATATGGCAAACCTTAAGATGATGACTATTTACCTCCAAATGTACTTCCCTGACAGATAGGTGAAATCGACAAATCCAGTAGTTTAGTCCTGGTATTGCCTGGTTCGCTTCTTTGGATTCAGCAGAATTTTTTGGACTGTCGTTTTGGAGACTTATCTTCACCCTAGGGTCGTTTCGATGGTCTCTTGTTCAACTGTAGATCCCAGAGTAATGTCTTCTGGAACGGTTGATCAGTACTAACCAGCATGGTACAGTTTGACAAGAAACATTGGATGAACCATGTGATCAAGACAAGTGTCAGCTAAACGACAGTTCAAAATAGATATTGGATTCCGAAGAAGCGAACCAGACAATGCCAGGACTGGACACTGCTAGAGGGTCAAATCTGAGAGAATAAAAACCTGGATCCACGCCAATTAGCCTGGCTTTTGCCAAAAGCTGTGTCCAAGTGTTTGTTCTCTCAGGTCTAACTCTCTAGCACTGTCTCGTCTGGCATTGCCTGGTTCACTTTTCCAGACTGTCGTTTTGAAGACTTTTCTCTAGATCCCATGGTTCGTTTCGACCATCTCTTGTTCACATGTAGAACCCAGAGGAAGGTCTGTTGAAATTGTTGGTCAGGACCAGCCAGCATGAACTATTGTTAGACAAGAACCGTCTGAACGAACCATGGGATCAGGACAAAAGTCTCCAAGACAACAGTTCAGTGAAATTAGTGGATTCTGAAGAAATGAACCTGGAAGTAACAGGACAGGATCCAACAACAGGGTCAGATTTGAGAGAATAAATACCTGGACCTACGCCAATTAGCCTGGCTTTTGCCAAAAACTATGTCCAGGTTGGTTGGGTCAAGTTAGCTTATTCAGATTGTCGTTTACAGATTTTGGTCTTGATCCCGTGATTGGTTTCGAAAGTCTCTGTATCTATGGTGTCCAGCATGAAAGCAAAAGGAAACTGGCTCAGGCGTAAATGAAAAATCCTCATTCAAAATCAGAAATGCACAAGAAACGGGGTATTACTTATTCCTAGCATCAGTAATAAGTAATGCCCCGTTTCCTTTCCCTTTTTGAGTAGTTGAACGAGTTTTTTTTTTATTTATGCAAGCGCCAGTTTCCTTTTTCTTTCGTGCCGGTCACTATAGCAGTGTACCAGTTGGTCCTGACAACCCCTACTGCAGATCTTGACCTGTGGGATCTATATGGGCCTCTAGAATTGAACAAGAGACCATCGAAACGAGCTATGGGATCTGACTTCTCTGGACTTGTCTTGATGCCGTGGATCATTTCAATGGTCTCGTGTTCAAGAGTAAGTGCTGGTGAATCTACAAGCCATACCTCCAGAATTTTACTAACAGTGGCCACCCAAAATCCCCAGATCTGAGTCCCAGTCTAAAATTTATGGGATCACTTCGATCGAGGAACCTAAACCAATTCCGAGACATTCCACTAAAATGATGGTCATAATGATGTGACTGGACACTAAACGTTAGGCTTATTTTCGTAGTACTACAATGGAGATCGTGATTTCTGGTCATCATTTCTCACCTGAATCGTGAAGGACTGTGTGGATTCGTGTTGACCTCCAGTTCCAAGTAGGCTGGTCTCTCCTTCGAACACCAGACCTGCAATAAAATCCAAACACTAGAGGGTTAGGCCTACTGATATATGTCTTTAATGAAATTTGGAAAAGTCAGGCCACGGGGCTTACATTGGCGATGCTTAACCAAAACGTTTGTCGTGGCGTCAGTTTAAGTCCCGGTAGTTCCGGTTCCGGTCCGTGTTTCTTTTCCCAATGCAAATAGGCCTAAAAGCAAGAAATGAACATCAAACGACTACACAGTCTACTATCAAACAACTCGATAAGGTGCAGTGAATATCCAACGAACGACATGTTACCCAGTGGGAGAAGTGTGTCGCCAATGGCAAAGATTAATGATAGGTAGGTCTTTTCCTATATGCCCTTTGTATATTGACTGCACCTTATTAAAGAGAATTACAACAAAGAACAGTCTACTATAGTAGCCTACCCCATAGGCGCTCTTGACGGCACCAATGTCGGCAATGTTCTCGCCTTGCGTTATGATCCCATTCACCTGAAAATTAATTTCTCATTAGGACACGGCACTTTCATCCACACATTGAAACACGATTACATTATGATGACCTAAGCCTATAGACGGAACGCTGGCAAGTGGTAGCCCAAAAGTCGTAAGTCATATATCATATGAAAAGCGGATCATGTGACATATCATATCACATGAGAATTTTCTCAGAAATCCAATCCACTTATCGGATGTCACCTATTTTTCTTGGTTTGGAGGTTACCTCACTTAAAATTTGTCAATTTTGCATAACATTGTTGCATGCCTCTCGTCCAAATTTTAAAGGGATAAGAGATGTGAATGATAAGCCACGATAGCTTTCAAACCGTGACAGATAGGTGAAATCTGACAAGTGAAATGAGTTTCTTAATTTTTCTTTTTTCTTAATTAAGTGAAATGAGTTTCTGAAAAAATTCTCGTGCTAAGTGGTATTTCACATGACCCACTTTCTATTTCAAAAAATTGGCTCTCATTCAAAATGACGGTTTTTAAGATTGTGGGCAATCAGTAGCTCGTCAGCATCACCACCTAGTATGCGCTGGTCAAATACACGCATACAAAAGTGCCGTTTCATAAGGAACAATCTGACAAAACCGCGTGACATATACCTGTCGATCGATTTCTTCAACTGTAAAATTGCTGTACATGTTGACGATGCATTCGGATTTTTCTCTGAATTTCTTATCCGTCTCCTTGCTCCACCAGTTCTCCAAGTTGCCGTGTTCATCATATTGACGACCTACGATATATAATCACTATTATTACTATTAATAATAAAAATAACAACAACAACTTTAATTAATTATTAATACTAATTAACAGAAGATGACAGCACCTATATAATCAAAGCCCAATTTCTTTCAGCTTCTTCCAATTCCAAAAGCTTGACCCCTCTCGATTCTAATCAACTTTGTATATAATCAACCCTTAACTTCTTCTAGTTTCTTCCAATTCCAATAGCTTGACTTCTCTAAGCTGTAATTGGTTTTGTACGTGACCAACGCCTAGCTACTTCTATTTCTTTCAATTCCAATAGCTCGACCCCTCTAGGCTCTAATTGGTTCTGTAATTAATCAACCTCTATTTAGATTCTTTCAGTTTCTCTCAATTCCAATGGTTCGATCCCTCCAGCCCCTAATTGTAGGGATGTGCTAGCGAAGGAATCGGGTAAGATCGATTCCTGATCTCTGAGAATCGAGTAACCCAGTTCTGGAACCGGTTCCCTTCTTACCCGTGGCACCATCTATTATCAATTCATTGAAGTATTTGTTCCTATGCAAGAACTTATCATGTTTATGCAATTCTTATGGATATTCAATTAAATATATTAGTAAGCGTCCATGTTTTTATGGAAAACTAGAAGCGAACCCATCCGACTGTATAATCGGAAAATAACTTATGGTTAGATAACGTATTGTTAGATTTTTTCTTTGTTGTGACAACATCCACCGTCGCCGATTTTATATAAATGCTGTTAATTATTTCGGCACATCGAAATAATAAAACTTTATATGGCATAATTGATTACGCGGACTTACAGATAGAACGCGGAAGTACGTTCGAGTTTAGCTATAAAAAGAATGACGAATCTAGTAAAAAACAACAGGATTCTTGAAATGTACTCTGAAATGGATATTTCTTCCAGTTTCCGCATTTAAAAATGTTTCTCAGAATTTTTTCGGTCATTTCAAATAAAGTTTTTAGGCCTAGTGTACTTTTTAGCTTCTTAAATAGGTACATTTACATTTTAATGATTGAGGGTCTGGCAAGTTTGTGAAAATTTAATCTTTCTATTTTAAACGAACGGTAGAATCGCTATTTACATTCCAAACTTTCTAAGAACATTTACATTTACACCCTGAATAGTTACAGATAACGTCGCCACGTGGATGAGTATGACGTTGGTGGAACCGGTTCCTCGCATGCGATTCGACTCCAGTGCCGCGATATAAAAGAATCGATTCTCCCGGTTCCAGGAGTCATTCGCGCACAACCCTACCTAATTGGTTTAGTCGGAAGCGACATCTGTTAGCGATTCGTTTTCGCGGCAAATTGAAAAATTGCTCGTGGCTCGAGCTTTAAAAAAGCTGGTATATAATCACGGACCTACTGTCAACGACTACATTAAAACGTAAATAAATTGGAATTTTAAGGAATTTCCGTTAAGAAGGCGATGAAGCGAGGAAGAGTGCGGGTTAGGCTAAGTCGTCGCCGGGAGAGGCTGAGGGTCGCCGGCAGCAAGTGCTTGGTTGGGAGAGATACGGTACTGTGCTTATTTAGCTTTATTTATGCATTCATACATTTTACAGCGTAATTCATTAAGTGACTAGATGGCTTAGTTGTAATAATTTCTCAATTAACTAACTAGAGAACATCATGGAGTGATAATAAAATTCCGAACAGAAGCTAATACAGGTAACACCTATATCCAATAATAGATCAATTATAAAAAAATACGTGCCAAGGTTTATATTCAAAAATTTTATAAGCATATTAAAAACGTATATACAGGATACACAGGAAATTACCGAAATAGTCGAATAACTTCAGAACAAAAGAGGTTAGAGCCATAAAAGTCAGGTCTAACTATAGGAAAGTGGTCATGCTCGATTGAATAAAAGTATTCGCAGCGCCCCTAACCCTGAGAAGTTACGAAAACTAACTTTTGAACCATTACAGATAGAGAAAAACTTCCAATTACAAAGTTGTAGAGCATCTCCGATTTAGTAAA
Organism: Rhysida immarginata; assembly: GCA_023313115.1. Taxonomy (NCBI): domain Eukaryota; kingdom Metazoa; phylum Arthropoda; class Chilopoda; order Scolopendromorpha; family Scolopendridae; genus Rhysida; species Rhysida immarginata. The sequence continues at coordinate 18,393 of JAHWFO010049186.1, forward strand.
ATCCATTGTTTGCATAAAAAAAACAAATGCATAAACCACGCGAAATGGAGAAGAAAGTCCATGTACCTTCTGGCCACCGTACGTTGGATTATTCGCGTGTAGAACAGAAAACGCATGAAATCGCTCCTATTTAACTTGGCATAATGGAAGATTGAATAAAATTAAACAAAACAATCACTAAATCCTACTCTGACCATTCCCTCTCGCCCATAGATCGATTCTTCTGATAATTTTTGATATAAAATTTATTCTTTAAAATTTTTACAATAAACGTAAAAGTAATAGAAGTGGTCACTTTTACACCATGCATATCAAATGAATATGTATTTTCGACAAAAATTACAATGTTCTAAATCCCTATCAAAGCAAAATGGGAGGGGGGGGGGGGGGGGGGAAATAAAAATCGACCGTTCTTCGAGAAAGCCGCTCTTAAAACATGTATTATTGAAAACACGGTCTTGAATCTTGGAGAAGAAAATTGTGTATTCAGTGCTGGCCAAATTTTTCGAACCAGTCTTAAGAAAGATAAATATTATGTAAAAATAATTGTATTATGAATCTTGTATGAACTTCTCCCCAGCAGAAAATGTGGAATAGTCCATTAGGAAGCTATTAAAAACATTTGCATATTTAGAAAATAGGCTTGGAATTGGTCTTTTTTGGAAGAATTTAAATTTTATTTGTTTTGATTTTAATATTATCTTATTATACTCAACTATTTAGATTAATTTAAAATCTTGAGATACAATGTAATGGTCCGTCCGCCCGTAACTCGATTTTCTCGGAAAAATGAAAGATTTTAAAAATCTGTTTTCACCGATCGATAGATATGGGACAGAACACGGACAAATTCGAAGATGGCCGAAATCGGTACAATGGCACGCGCTCTAATTATACTATTATGATACCCCTGGAAATTTTCAATGCTAAGATATAGCCAAACAAGATATACAGAGTGGGCCAAAAGTCTGTTACCACCGATACAATTTCAAAACGATTTGGGCCACCCTGTAGTAAGTAACATACCAAACCACTCGTATCTATTATATACGGATTTGTAATTATTATTCTATTTTTCATTTCAATATCACGCTGAAGAAGCTGACGTAGTCATCGAAATATACATTCGTGATTTTACCATATTAAAACCATATGTGGAACGGTGTTTTCCTTCTCTGTTTTATTGCTATATTCTCATCCACAGTTTCAGGTGACTCTCACGTATTTTGTAATTGGAAGTTTTCCTCTATCTACACTACTGTTTATAAAAATCGCAACACCCTGATGGAATAGCCCAATCTGCATTAAATTTGGAGCATTTGCATATCATGGGTTAGAAAAGAAACCATTAGATTTTCAGGTCAATACAATGCGTTTTATTGTCACATTAGTATCGGGTGAAACCACCGTGGGATGCAATTACAGCCTCTAAACGTCGTGGCATTGAGTCAAACAAGCTCTGAATAAGGGCCTGGGGAATGTCCTGCAATGCTCTGTCTACACGGGTATACAGTTCATCCACAGTTGCTGCTGCAGGAGTCTGACGAGCCAATCGATGAGCAACCCTGTCCCACACATGTTCGATTGGGGACATGTCTGGTGAACGAGCAGGCCAGGGGAACAAGGGCGTCTGATGTGCTTGGAAAAAGGCGAGGACATTTCTGGCCACATGCGGTCGGGCATTGTCCTGTTGGAATACAGCGCCTGGAAGGTTCTGCAGGAGGGGGATGGCCTCGGGTTGCACAACTTCCCTGATGTACCGGTCACTGTTCAGATTGCCATAGATTCTGATCAGACGGGAACGGCCATGGTAACTGATTGCACCCCACACCATCACCCCTAACGTTTGTCCTGAATGACGCTGCAGGATGCATTCTGGAAGGTCGCGCTCGCCACGATGTCTTCTGACTCGAATCCTGCCGTCATGGTGCTGCAAGTTAAACCTTGACTCATCCGAAAACACAACTTGTTGCCATTCAGCTTGCCACTGTTGGTGTTGATGGGCCCATTGCAACCTGCGGCGCCGGTGGTTTTGAGTCAAAGGAATCCGCAACAATGGTACTCGTGCCATCAATCCTCTGGAAATCAAACGGCGTCGTACAGTGCTAGCAGACATTGTCCTGCCTACTGTAGCACCCCACTGTTGTGCTAACACTGTGGAAGTGGCTGTACGATCTGCTACACACATGCGATAGAGGTGTCTGTCATCTCGCGGTGTCGTCGTGCTGGGTCTTCCTGAGCCTGGTCTTCGGTGTGCCCTGTTCTCTTCGCTCCACTGCCTCCATGCACGCATAATTGTCGTTGCATTACGTCCTACACGAGCAGCAATGTCACGATACGACCATCCCGCTTCACTCTTTCAAAGTCTGTCAGCTGTTGATATGGTACCCTTCGTCGTCGTCGAGGCATGGTGTTCTTTCAAGCAATTACTCTGAAAATCTAATCATTTATACTCTGACCCATTGTATGCAAATATTGCAAATTGCATATG
>JAHWFO010049225.1:0-12653 GCA_023313115.1 Rhysida immarginata
AATCATCCTGTATATTCGTTCTTTGCATGGCGTTACAAGGTGTTTGAAATATAACAAGCCATATCTTAGCAGTATAAAGTTACACTGAACCATACGGGTTCCATTATACCAGCTTCCATGAAACCAATTTTGAATATCATTAATTTTACGTTATATTCATTCATTGCACATAAATCCAAGTTGTTTGATACATTACAAGCCATATTTTAGCACGGAACGTTCTAATGAACCATAAGGGTTCCACTAAACCAGGTTCCTTGAAACCAATCTCGACTATCATTTTTTTACATTATAATCATTCATGACACATCATTTAAAGTTGAAATATTACATGCCATATTTTAGCGCTGAAAGTTCTAATGAAGCATCAGAGTTTCATTAAACCTGATTCTTGAAAGTAATTTCGACTATCATTAATTTTACGTTTAATTTATTCATGGCATATCATTCCAAGTTGTTTGATATATTACATGCCATATTTTAACATTGAAATTTCTAATGAACCATAATGGTATTACTAAACCGGGTGCCTTTGAACAAATTTCAAGTATTATTAATTTTAAGTTATATTCAGTCATGATACATCATTCCAAGTTGTTTGATATATTACATACCATATTTTAGCAGGGACAGTTCCAATGATCAATCAGGATTTCACTAAATTAGGTTCCTTGAAACCAATTTGGATTATATTTAATTTCACGTTATATTCATTCATGACAGATCATTCCAAGTTGTTTCATATATTACATGCCATATTTTAGCATTGAAATTTCCAGTGAACCATCAAGGTTCCACTAAACGAGTTTCCTTGAAACTAATTTGGATTATCATTTTTTTTTCTTTGTGTTTATTCTTGACATATCATTCCAACTTCTTTGATATATTACAAGCCATATTTTGTCACAGTAAGTTCTAATGAACCACAATGGTTCTACTAAATTAGTTTCCTTGGAACCAATTTCGAGTATCATTAGTTTTACGTTATAATCCTTCATGGCACGTCATTTTAAGTCGTTTGATATATTAGATGCCATATTTTACCATTGAAAGTTCCAATGAACAGTAATGATTCCAGTAAACCATGTTCCTTGGTACCCATTACGACATCATTAATTTTGCGTTATATCCCAGTAAACCATAATGGTTCCACAAAAGCAGTTTCCTTGAAACCACACTTTCGACTATAATTAAATTTACATTGTATTCATTCATAGCACATCATTCCAAGTTGTTTAATATACACTAATGTTTATAAAAATCGCAACACCCTGATGGAATAGCCCAATCTGCATTAAATTTGGAGCATTTGTATATCATGGGTCAGAAAAGAAACCATTAGATTTTCAGGTCAATACAATGCGTTTTATTGTCACATTAGTATCGGGTGAAACCACCGTGGGATGTAATTACAGCCTCTAAACGTCGTGGCATTCAGTCAAACAAGCTCTGATTAGGGGCCTGGGGACTGTCCTGCCATGCTCTGTCTACACGGGTATACAGTTCATCCACGATTGCTGCTGCAGGAGTCTGACGAGCCAATCGATGAGCAACCCTGTCCCACACATGTGCGATTGGGAACATGTGTGTTCAACGAGCAAACCAGGGGAACAAGGGCGTCTAATGTGCATGGAAAAAGGCAAGGACATTTCTGGCCTCATGCGGTCGGGCATTGTCCTGTTGGAATACAGCTCCTGAAAGGTTCTGCAGGAAGGGGATGACCTCGGGTTGCACAACTTCCCTGATGTACCGGTCACTGTTCAGATTTCCATGGATTCTGATCAGACGGGAACGGCCATGGTAACTGATTGCACCCCACACCCTCACCCCTAGCGCTTGTCTTGAATGACGCTGCAGGATGCATTCTGGAAGGTCGCGCTCGCCACGATGTCTTCTGACTCGTATCCTGCCGTCATGGTGCTGCAAGGTAAACCTTGACTCATCCGAAAACACAACTTGTTGCCATTCAGCTTGCCACTGTTGGTGTTGATGGGCCCATTGCAACCTGAGGCGCTGGTGGTTTTGAGTCAAAGGAATCCGCAACAATGGTACTCGTGCCCTCAATCCTCTGGAAATTGTCCTGCCTACTGTAGCACCCCACTGTTGTGCTAACACTGTGGAAGAGGCTGTACGATCTGCTACACACATGCAATTGAGGTGTCTGTCATCTCGCGGTGTCGTCGTGCTAGGTCTTCCTGAGCCTGGTCTTCGGTGTGCCCTGTTCTCTTCGCTCCACTGCCTCCATGCACGCATAATTGTCGTTGCTTTACGTCCTACACGAGCAGCAATATCACGATACGACCATCCGGCTTCACGCAGACCAATTATGCGTCCTCTTTCAAAGTCTGTCAGCTGTTGATATGGTACCCTTCGTCGTCGTCGAGGCATGGTGTTCTTTCAATCAATTACTCTGAAAATCTAATCATTTATACTCTGACCCATTGTATGCAAATATTGCAAACTGCATATGGATTAGACCATTCCATTATGGTGTGGTGATTTTTATAAACAGTATTGTATTACATGCCATATTTTACCATAGAAAGTTCAGATGACCATAAGGGTACTACTAAACTATTTTCCTTGAAACCAATTTCGACTATCAATTTTTTTACATTGTATTCATTCATGGCACATCATTCCGATTGTTTGATATATTACATGCCATATCTTATCTTAAAATATTGGAGGGTGTCATATGGCTACCATTAGAGCACGAGCTATTATTTCGATTTCAACCATTTTCTAAATAGTTCATACTGGGAACCATATTTATTTAATGACGAAAATAGTAATTTTATCCGCTTATATTTCGTCATTTCGATTTCTTTGATATATTACTTAATTTATCTCTCCATTGAAATTTGCTAGGTGGAGTCATGAAGGTACTATTTTTGCACGTGCTAATGAATTGATTTAGATAATATTTATGATTGTATCGTGCCATGAACTATATTCATCGCCTGATGAAAACAGATTTTGAAAATTTGTCATAGTCTCGTAGGAGTTAGTGTTACGGATGAACAGACAGATACGTTTCCCCTCACTGATAGCATAAAGCACCTTTCGGTACTTAATAATAGTTTCTCGCCTGTATATAAAATTTTCAAGAGAATCAATCAAATAGGAGAAAAAACGTGAAAATCAATCATCCCCCATTTTTCCACCCTTAGGGGTGGAATTTTTCTTCAAAATTAAATGGGACCAATTTCGAGGTATACTGTATCTAATAAAATAAGAATCATCAAAATCGGATTATACTGTAAAAAGTTATGCGTGGTCATACATTAAAAATATACGCGCCGACTTGAGAACCTCCTTTTTTTTTTCGTAGGATAATAACCAATTTTCGTTTTCATTTGTACGACCCTTATACTTCCATTGCTGAAGATTTTGGTTTACCTATTATTGGTAACTACTTCCAAGAGTCACCGTTTAAGCTGCTTCGAAGATTAAGGATCATCCTATTTATTCCATTAGTTGCAAATAATCTGGATCATTGGCTCTCCTTTAGAAGTTCCCTTAGATATGGTTAACAGGCATCCGCATTTTTGACCCATTGTCCGTTCTAATTTTTGTGTCCGTATTTGTCCCTACTTTACCTGATTGTCCGTATTTTTGGCAGCATCGACGCATTTCCATTACTATTATTAATTATCATCTATAATTCTCAAAAGTCCGCGCGATTGCAGCGCTATCATGTTCATGTGGAAGATTTCCTAAGCTAAGCATTTATTTGCACGTCATATTAACAACAAATTCAACAACTTTGGTCACCTCTTCTCCAGTGGCCTGATTTTTCATTTTGGAAATATGGTCACCCTAGGTATGTCCGTACTTGGCATCCAGATAATCTGGTAAGCTTACCTTAGGCATTGCAGGCCTCGTCTCATCCTGGACGTCAACACCACAGTATAGCAAAGACCATTTTCTAACTTACTGGATCACCTAGCTCTTCCGTGTCCTATCGTCCATCAACAATCAATTTTATCGTCAAGATAGGAAAGAGCTACTTTTTATCCTGTGGATGACTTAACCAAGCTCATCTGCAGGACAGTTGTGGCCAACTTTATCATCGGAACATTTCTTTCTCCCTCTCTCTCCATTACTAGCTAGTGGTAGGAGCAAAGAAATGTCGCGATATGCTTTCGGTGCGCCCCTCTGGCGCCACCGCTGCTCATCTGGCTTCTTTCCTGGTTCAGCATACTTCATTTGGCTATTACTTGGACGAGTATGGCAGTGAAAGCATCACTTCCCTGTGCTGTTCGATTGTCGATTGTCGCATGGAATTCAGTCATTCGGACACACTGCTGCTATTGCACGACGACTCTGCTTTGTTACGATTCTATTACTCGACGGACGACGAGTTGACGACCTACCCTGTGCAGTTTGCTCGTAATTTTCTGTATCCAACTCCTCCACGTATAAGTAAGATCATACAAACATTTATATATTTTAATTACTTATTTATTATTAACATGGTTCCCTTCTGTATGGACACTACAAACTGCCTTATTAATCTTCTGTTCTTTAAGTTATACATCTGTTATTTCCCCGTCACATAACGTGTACATTAATCGTCAACGTATAATTTACGGTGTTTTTATGCGTTCGTTTTCTACCGTTGTATTGTGAAAGGATAGCAAGCCTAGTTTACATCAAAGTAAGATTCAAGGTAGTGTTTCACGATGCATCGATGTTTAGAACGAACACCGATGCTTTTGATCTTCGATCATCGACTTTGTCGATGTTTTTTTACCATAGATGATCGAGGTTTTTCTACGTATGCTACAATAAGTAATGTCAGCTCTGGATTATATAACTTTCCTTCTGCTGAATTCCCAGTTAATTAAATATAATGGTTCAAATTAAAAGTACACAGGGTCTTAACAATGGTTCAAATGATAAGTTAATCTGTTTGGAAAAGGCATTCAGTTGATGCAGTATTTGAGCAATCCTATTTATTCCAGCAACAGAGAAATAAATAGAAGTTTGCACTCCTGTTTGAAGCAATACTTAGATGCACGAAATGAAGAATATGATGTGGATCCTTTAAGATTTTGGCAATCAAATGAAATGAGTAATTTTCATTTATACAATCTTGCTAAAAAACATTTTTTTATTTCAGGAACTTCAGTTCCTGCACAAAGGATATTTTATAAAGCTGGAAATGTTATAAATAAAAAGAGATAAAGTTTAAGACTTAAGCATCTTGAAAAATTGGTAATACTAAGTTCATTATCTGTAGAAGAATTATCAAAAATTATGAAATGTAATTAATTTTAAATTTCGTAAAAATTAGATGTCTTGAACAAGTGTTTTCAATTTAGGAATTTTGAAATAAATAAAACTTGAGTTAATGTTTTTACTCGTGCACTTTTATTTTATTAAGTGTAAAGTAAGTAATTATTTAATTTCTCGTATAAATTCTAAAAAACATCCATGTTTTTAAAGCTATCGATATCAATGTTTTACCTATCGAGGGAAACATCGATGTTCGATGTTTCATCAATCAGGGTTGTTAGGTTCAAACACTAGTGGCTTGCTCAATCGGGGAACTGAAGTAGCCCAAACTCGATGTACGTTATAAAACAAGCTTTCAGTATGTTTTCAGTATAGTGCATGAGGTAACAGGAAAAGCAAGCTTTTATGCAACTTATCTGAAAATTCTTCTAGCTGTCCTATAAAGTCCTTTTCTTTTTCCCATGATTTTTGGTATTTATTCATATTTCGCCCATTTACACATTATGCTATAGGAAGCACCAACAATATTTGATTAAAATATCCACTTCCACTCCACTCCATTTGCATTATAAAAGTAAATTAATAATTACGTGCTAGCTTTTAAGCTATCGAAATTAAAAACAAAGAGAGAAGATAAACCTAGAAACTGTTAAGTCTACTTGCAATTGTGAAGTCTTCTAAAATATTTAGGCTACTGGCCCTGCTAGAGTCCTTGTCGATCGACTACTGATACTGCTGCACCTTGACAATTGACAATCGAACAGTGTAGTGAAAAGACACAAGCGGTCCAAGAGCCAAACTTCCATACACACTCGCCCATAAATTAACCAAGGGAATTACACTGAATTAGAGGAGAAGCCTGTTGTCCCTCGAGAGTCATCCTGAGAATAGAGTCCTATCTTGGTAGGATGAGGAATACCATTGTTGATTGACGTAGCTTAGATATCCAGAAGTCTGGGAAGAGGCCTTATTGATATCGAAATTGACTTCCAGTAGATGAAGGGATCTTCGTATCCTTATGGAAACCCTAAAAGCTAGAGGGTGATTCAATATACTGGAAACCAAGGAATTATTGTGTGTCTCGATTTTAAGAAGCAATTTCTTAAGGAGCATCTGGACATAGCTACCAATGTGGGCCATACAGAGGTCTTCGTAAATAGAGTAGTTATTGGCAACTCTTCTATCGAGCTGAACAATGGCCCTGAGAGATGCATTTTGGATGGTCAGTAGTTCCCTCCACCGCGATTTGCAGATACGACGCCCAGACAGGCATTCCATGGAGCAAGATGGTGTCGATCACCACCTTGTAAAGCAAGAGTTTATTGTCCAATCCAAGGGCACTGTTTCTCCCCAGGAGAATAATCAGGCTGAACTTCGCCTTTTTAGCCTTGTTGAGAGCATATTGAACATGGTCATTCCAGTTTAGATTAGAGTATTTCTTAATGCCCAGTTATTTGTATCTCTTTATTGATATTGTAGCGATGATATCAATCGCAAAACACTAATTCAAGGTATAAAAAAGTATCATACATTTAAAAATAGTTTTTATTTCCAGATCAATATGCCAATGAAAAAAATTGTTCTTTTCAACATCATTGGTTGCAAGAACCCGTATTTAAGTCATGGCTTCAAAAGGTTCCAATTAATGATTGGCTTATATTCGGGTAAATACGGTGTTTACATTGGGTCGCTGGTCAAGGAAAATTAATTGATTAACCGGGACAGGTCAGGGAATTTTACGAAATCGTTTGCTAGACAACCTGATTTAATTATTTAGTTCGAAGATTATAGAATTTGATTCAGGTGAACCTGTTCTAATGCATTCAAAGTGAATCATAATAGCGTATAATGATTTATGTGATAGCGACTAGTTTAGCCTTTCGGTATTTGGTGATTCCCTTATGTTTTATTCTCATAGAATCCCAGATGAATTTTGCTCAATAGAACCTTGAACCATAGACCCATTTAAACCCCATTCCATCATCTCACTTGTGATTAATTGACCAATCTCAATCAATTACAAAATGGCTTAGTCGAAACCCTGAAAACTGTCGTCAAAACCCCTTTTTTATGGAGAACTAGGCTTTCTTTTCGTTTGACAATGAAAAAATAATTTAGCAAAGAATGGGCTTTGCAAAGGGTTGGTTATAGCAGCACGAGACCATCAAGAGTGCCTGTGCATGCCTTTGGTATCACAGAACAATAAGAAAAGCGCCTGTTATGAACCCGGAACGACGGAAAAAATAGCCTGGTCCGAAGAATCTCGTTTACTCTTCCATTATGCAGATGGTAGAATCAGATTATGGCTCAAACAGCACGAGTTTATGCACCCCTCCTGCTAAATGGCAATATTCAGACTGGTGTCTGTGAAATTATTGTGTGGGGAATGGTTTCCTGGAGTACACTGGGTCTCTTGATATCTGTGGACACAGTGTCTTCGAAGTTGACATCAAGAATATGACTCTGTTTTCTATACTATATATGCCACTTCATTTCCAACAGGTTATTCAATATTCCAGCCACCAGGTCATTGCTATGGCTCTTCATCCTTTGCACCATGTTCATCAGGAGATCTTGGACACAGTTTCCAAAGTGAGTAATGTTCAGATCCGAGTGGATGTAATGTTTTTTTAAGGTCCTTCTTCCAAGCTGGTTAATGGTCCTCAGGGTAACATTCTGGAACGAATAGAGTTCGCTACATCTGCTTTTACATTTGGTTGCTCACGCATTTCCAACGTCCCGCTACAGCCCTCTATTTATACTGTTCAAGCAGCCCTCTATTTATACTGGCTTAGCCCTTGCATAAGAGTTGACTCTGAAATTTTTATCATTTGCATATTTGCATAACACACCATAAGTGCATTAACTAAAATCTGCAGCTCAATCGCGTCATTCCTTCATGGTGTTGCAATATTTACAACCATGAGTTTAGAAGTTATCATATTATCAATTTAGAATAATTCTTTTTTTCCATTTCCAACTTATAATCAATTTGCGTACAGAATGTCTCACCTAAAGTGCACCAATAGCAAACTTCAAAACACAAATCTGAGAAATAGTTCTTAATGAAAGAATTATAAAAATTGTGAACTCCCCCCCATGCTTAATTAAATGAGAAAGCATTCTGAATATTAATTTATTCTTATTTCTGCTTACTACCAGCATTTAATTTACTTTTTGAGCATTATTGAACTAAAGATGAGTCACAGAGGAGAATTTATCCCTCTTTTATTAAATTTCTAGAATTTGATAGATAATTTTGTTGTATCTTAGAATCTCTTTTTGTCTGAGGAAATGTCTCCCTCTCTTCTCAATTTTGTTTATTGCTTGCGTGTGGAATGCTTTTAGCATCTATCCCTTTTTTCTGTATAACGATGACGGGACTTGTGGGAAAAGCCATTAGGCATTGACCCTCCTATTTGAGGCAGCTAGAAGTCTCTGTAAGTTACGACTGTTTATAGAAAACGAGAGAACGTGGAGAAGAAGAACGAATCGCTGGGGTGAGATCAAAGACGCCCTGGGAGGAAAGTTTACCCCCCGACAATTAAGAGCAGCAGAAAGCAGATTAATGAAACTCTCCCCGACAACACCACCCTTGCAGGTGGGTGCCCAGCGAATGGACGTCTATTCAAGACCCCAGAAACAAGCTTTTAGCTTTAATTTTGACCTTTCCTTTGAACCCCAAAATTCCAGATCTCTGACGACATAATCAATGGCTGATTGGTCGTTTCCAAACCTTTTCTCAAATGAGGGAACTTGTAATTTTGAGAGATGCAGTGTTCTCTAAAATATTGCACCGTTCAGAACACGAGCGGCTTTTTCCAATTTCTGCCCTCTCATGTGCGTGCGTACCGAAGGGTAATTGACGGGGTTGGATCTTTGTAATCCGACTGATAGCAACCCTTTTGCTATCCATGTCCGGCTCACAGGCGTCCGTCATGAAGGGAACATCAAAATTCTTTTAGTTAAAATTTTCTTTTTATTCTAATCATGGTGCAAAAATTATAACTTTAATTTTGCTCGATAAACGAGGCTTTTTAATGAGAGTTATCATAGTTGCGACCCAACTTAAATAATGACAGTTTTCCCGTAAAATTCAGTTAGTATTGTCCCCAAAAATGACGCGATCACGTTGGAAGATTCCCATTTGAGCCACAAACATCGGCAGAAGATCAACGAGCCCAAACCTAAAGAAGCAAGACCATTTAATTCATCAAGAGAGTATGTATGATCTATATTTTCCCTTTCGCCATGAAAAAGCATTTCTTTATAAAATCTCATTAGTTACATTTGGTTAATTATACTATGGTTCAGAATTCATCTTTACTGTAACCTAATCAAGTTAGCGAATTTAGTGTTCCAACTCATATTTTAGTCTTCAATTATTTTCGTTTTATTTTTTATTATGAATAAATTTCATTGTTATTGTTAATCAAAAAACTTGAGTCCCTCATTTTATTCTCGCCCTTCTCGGCACGGACTTGTGTGGAAGAATTACTATGTAAGATTCGGTATTGGGTTTAAATATTAATTGGTAATTAGTTAAATAACTTTTTTTCCGATAGTAATCGGATGGCGCAGTCGTTTTCTAATTATTTGGTTATGGTGATGAACATAAGGTAAACCGGACCCTTACATAAATTGACGCAGTGCGACAGGATATTTAAGTTATTAAATAGAGTGATTTAATGTTCTTTGTACTTTGAAAATTTCATAAATCAGAAAAATTTTAAATTTAAGACCTAGGAGGGTATATTAAAGTGGCAAATTAATTTTGACATCTTAGAAGAGAAAGAAAGATGGCTCAAGCATCATTTGGTTTGGCCAGTGAAGTGGGTCATTATGATGGTTCTACAGATCCCACATTATTTTTTCAAAAAATTGATGAAATTGGCACAGTTTGTAATTGGTTACCAGAACATAAATTAAATATAGCAAAAATCAAGTTAACAGGAAACACTCAGTTTTATTGTAGGCATGATCAGGCTATGGCAGGGATAAACAGTTATGATGAATTAAAGAAAAAGATAATAGAGCTATTTGGCAAGGAGCCAAAGGGTAGAAGTGAAAGATTATTTTCTGAATGTCATCAGGAAAAGGGAGAAACTGTTAGAGACTATGCTACGCGTATTCAGGCACTGGGAAAGAAAACAATGATTCAAGTAGAGGGGGTAGGCCAAGATGCAGATGTTAAAAGAGCATTCGCGAAAGAGATATTAGAAGAAAAAATTAAAGATAAATTTTTAGAGGGCTTACGACCTAGTTTACAGAAAACTGTGTTGTTTAGAAAACCGGATAATTTGGAAAAAGCTATTAATTATGCAGAAGAAGAGGAGGAAGTTAGGTTAAATTCAGTAGGGAAAAGTAATGCGGAATCAGAAGGAGACAAAAAGGAATTAGATATTAACGCGATAATCAGTAAACGAGTGGATGAAATGTTAAATTTAAACAAAAGTTCGCGAGAACAACTGCCTGAAAAAATGGGAACTCGAGTAATAGCAAGAGAGCCACCTAGGCGTGATCGTAGACAGCAGAACAATAGAATAAAGCATGGTAATTTAACAGTTATAGACAGAAGAAACAATATATGTGGAACGCGAACGGATATGGATACTTGGGTTCCATACGTGGTATTCAGTTATAATACAACCCCGCATTCCTCCATAGGAGAGAGCCCTTTCCGTGCTATTCTTTGGTAGAGATCCAGTCTTACCCTTTGACGTTTTAGTAGCACCAAGAAAAACCTATTACGACATAGAGAACAATTACAGTAGCGAAGTCCAGGCTAAGCTAAAGCAGGCGTATGAAACTGCCAATAAATACAGTGCTGAACAGGCTGCCAAGGGAAAAGTGTCCAATGACAAGAGGCATAAGCCGTACTCATTTAAAGTAGATGACTTAGTTTATTTGGCCATTCCTCAAATCAAGAAAGGTTTGACCAAGAAACTACACGCAACTTTTGAGGGGCCGTACAGAATAATCGGGCAAATGAGCTCTGTCAATTTCATAATACAACATTTAGAAAATGGCAAAAAGAAACTGGTGCATGCGAATAGGCTTCGTCCGAAGATAGGCGACCAGACAGAGAAACCAAAACCCAGAATTCTCACTGAACCCCGCTCTATTAGGGAAAACGAGCAATAAGCTCCCCCCACCTCTCCAGCGATTTATAAAGAGGAAGAGTTCATAGTTCAGATACCTGAAAATGCACAGGAGAGACGCGAAATTAATCCGCCAGTTTTACAGCCCGCACACCCTGTAATTATGAGGGAAAGACGGCCGCCAGTAGAGCCACCCGTTCATGCAGGGAGAGGAGAAGCAGTTTAACTAGAAAACCCACCTTACTTGCTGCGTAGTGTAGGCCCAGCACTTCCCCTACCGTGGTTGTTGCCATCGCCCCGTGATCGCAGATCAATGGGAGAATTAATGGCCGAAGACCGTGATGAACCCGAGATGCCAGATCTAGAACCCCAAGAACATGCAGTGGAGGCTATCCACGAAACTTGAACGGAGATGAACTGTTCTAATCATAAAGAAACAGTGAATATGTCAGCTACGGAGCAAACGCCACAGACAGCCTTCACAAATGATAATAAGGCAGTGACAGATTTTATGGTTGGGATAATAAAGGGTTTAATGTCAAATCAGCATTAAAGCGTCGGCTTGTGTGTAGATTAGCTCATAATTCCGTTAATTAAAATGCCATTGGCAAGTTGGAAACTTAAGTTATTGATTTATGAAACCTCCACGTAACTTATTCTTTATAAGTGCTAAATTAATCCTATCCTCCATTCGAAACCCTTAAGATTACAAATTTTAAAATTATCTGATCTCCAATTATTCTAAGTAGCAAAGAGGTTCCTAAATCAAATTTGTCTGTGTTAGCTATTATCTTATCTGCTAATTAAACTCATACTGGGACAGCAAAGCATTTAAAAATCTTAAAAAATGAATAATCCCTTCCTTACCTGCTTTACACTAAGAAAATAAGCTTAAAGTGTAACAATGATGCAAAAATACTTTACTCTAAGGATTTAAATAAGCAAATAATTTATATTTATTTGGATTAGGAATTTCCATAATAGTTATAAAATTTGTAGGAAAGTTTTATTATTCTAGACACCTTGTTTGAGGCTAAAAAGAAAACACCCTTAAATCTATTTTGTGTTGAAATAACTTGCAAGTGGTCTGGAAAAGCTAGTTCATAAAATTCCCTGACCTTCCCAGGCTACAGAACTCATAGTAAAATTTTTTCCCTGACTTTCTCAGATTCCAGGATAAAAAAAAAAATAGTTTTTTCCTGACTTTTCTAGTTCCTAGTCACCCCAAAGTTGGTTTAAAATGCTTAATGAATACATACATTTAATTAAAAGACTTAATAATCCTTATAAATTGCATTAGAAAGTTTT
>JAHWFO010049226.1:0-14223 GCA_023313115.1 Rhysida immarginata
TACATGCCGTAGCCGACGTAAAAGACAGGCCTCGGCCACCACCACCTGTACTCAAAGCCTGAGCGCGAAAATTTAATACACTGTTACATCATCATGCCTAGTTATGATTTAGGGCTTATTATGGTCAGAAATGCGATTAGAGATGACTACATATGACGTTTTAACAAAGTTTGATGTTTCCGCCCTCAGGCTTTCTCTTTCTCTTTTCGCGATCATCTTAGTCCAAGCAACAATGTTTCCACCATACGAAAAAATACTGATTGCTAAAATCCAATATGGAAACAGTGAAGTTAATTTTTGCTTCTACTAAGAAATAAGGAGGCAGTCTGTTTCGTCAGTTACGATGCTTGCCTTAATGATTCACGTTTTAAGGGGGATAGTTATAAAAATAAATAATTAAATAAATAAATAAATAAATAAATAAATAAGTAAACAAGAAGGTAATCCTCCCGAGGAAGGTATACGAAAGTATCAGAAGCACTGAGGTCATCTATTTTTACCCTTTTATTTCACTTTTTAACCCCCCCCCCCATTTTTTAAATCGAAAAATGGTTTTTCTCGAACGTAGTATTTAGAAAGTGTAAAAGAACTCTATTTTCTTTCGTTTCACTTCCGATTGAATGATATACGACATGCCATATGTCGCCATAGTTCTAAAGACCAAGTTACTGCCATCCCCACAATTACGATCCCATTGGGACAATTTGGCCCAAACTCCATAGTAATGTTGATCTTGTTTAGAGGAATCTGTATACCGAATTTCATTCCTTTATATGCATAAACACGCCTAGACCTTTTGTTCCCCTCTAATTTCCGCCCCCGAAACTCCGACCCCAGTGGGCTAATCAAAACCTAACTAAATAGTGGACATGCCCATAGTAAGCTACATTCCGAATTTACACGTTCTACCTCAAAAAATGCGGAAATTATGAAGCGGACGGACGGACAGACAGACGGACATTGTGAAAACGATAAGTAGCTCCATTCTTCCGCTACTTCTTACTTCTATCTATATATATAAAGAAGGATGTTTGTTTGTTTGTTTTTTTATGCAAATCTATAGTTTTATTCCGATCTTGATAACATTTCGCATACATGATCTTAAAAGCATGAGGAAGGTCACTGTCTACCTCAGATTTCGAAAAAAATAATAATTATTGATAAGAAATCGTTATTCATGGTTATGGCAGGGCATATTAATGAGAAATATCTCACGACCAACAATGCAAGACAAAGTTTTTGCAACAATAAGTATCAACAATGGTATCAACACGCAACTCACAAACACTCTGCACGGACCAACAATGCAAATGAAAGTTTGTGCAACAATAGGTATCAACAATGGTGTCAACACGTAATGCACCAACACTATGCAAGGATCAACAATATATGTCTAATGACCAACAATGCAAGGCAACGTTTGTGCAATATAGAATTCAATGCATAGAATTCCTGTTATTCAGGCTTTTCTTAGAAAAGAGAATTCTTAGTACTTAACAATTTCTTGAAAATCTTTAAAAATGATCAGTAACTGGAGATAATGAGTTAGCAAACTATTGAGAAAGAGGGAAAGACCATAGAGGAAACACTGCTTTAGCTCCGTGCTGTATTGAGCAAATGGTAAGCAAATAAATAGAAGAATCGGCGACCGCTAGACTACACAAAGGGATAAATGGCCAAGTTTTGCTTTAAGACATCGAGAGAAGAATGGGAATTGCAACAACATCAAGTGTACATCTAAAGTAAGATTACGTGAGTAAGAAATTATATAGATTACCAGTGGCATCCTTGGAGAGGTCCATTCCATTACCAGTCATTTCGATACTTGATGGACGACTCCATCGGTGACTCTTTGAAGTTGGACCTAGCCATTTCCATTGGCTTTATTAAGTACCGAAAGGTGCTTTATGCTATCAGTGTGGGGAAACGTGTCTGTCTGTCTGTCTGTCTGCTGTTCGTCCGTAACTCTAACTCCTCCGACGCTATGAAATATTTTGAAAATAGGTTTTCGTCAGTCGATGAGTATGGTTCATGGCACGAACCTATCACAAATATTATCTTCATTGGATCATTAGCACGTGCATAAATGGTACCTCTATTTTCCCGCCAAGCAATTTTCAAAGGGAAGATTTATTAAGTAATATATCAAACAAATCGTAATGACGAGATAGAAGCGGTTATTCATTACTATTTTCGTCAGTCGATGAATATGGTATATGCCACGAACCAATCACAAATATTATCTAAATCGGTTCAATAGCACGTGCGCAGATGGTACCTTCCCGACCCCACCTAGCAATTTTCAATGGAGACAAATATTAAGTAATATGTCAACAAATTGTAATGACGAGATAGAATTACTATTTTGGCCAATTGATAAATATGACTCAGGAAATGAACCATTTTGAAAATGGTTGTAATCGAAACATTGACACGAGTTCTAATGGTACCCTTATGACACCCTCAAAAATTTTCAATGATAAGACATGGCATGTAATATATCAAACAAATTGGGATGATGTATCATGAACGAATATAACGTAAAATTAATGATAGTCCAAAATTCAAGGAACCTGGTTTGGTGGAACCATGATGGTTCATTGGAATTTTCAATGCTAAAATATGGCATGTAATATATCAAACGACTTGAATGAGGTGTCATGAATGAATATAACGTAATATTAATGATAGTCGAAATTATTTCAAAGGTACGTGATTTAACGGTATCATTATGGTCCATTAGAAACTTCCAATGTTAACATAGGGCGGTTTTAAAAATATATTTCCGCGAGTGGTTTAGTTTACCCTTTCGGGACATGGTTATGTCATTCCTTAATGGTTTATTATTTAAACAATTGGGAGTTATAATTTATTATTTTGAGAGTCATAAATTTATCTCTTTACCTACAAGTTCAATTATTCCGGGCAACACCGGGTACCTTTGCTACTACGGAGGGTTGATTCAGATAAAATGAGACGACTTTGCAGTTCTGTTACGATGCTGTAACACCAAGGCGCCACCATCAGTTGTGTTCGATGTGGGAACCACGCCCGGCACCGTAATTTCCACTGAAGTAGGCTGAGTTTGAGGGACTCCATGGGAAGTTCGTTCCATACCTGCTGACACACTGTCCATAGCCCGTCAACGCTTCTTGTTCGGCGACTTCCGAGCCGTCGTTTCAGGAGACCAAAACCACAGAAATCCATCGGTGATGCGTCAGGAGATTTTACAGGCACATGAGAGAAGGGAATAACTCGTATGCCCGTATCCTGTTCCATCTTCCTATAGTAACCCACAGATGACTTGGCAGTGTGGCTTGATGCCTTGTCCATGTGGATCCAAAATTTTGATTGCTCACCAGGGTACAGGCGTGGGATATCCTGCCGATATATGTGATCCATTACATTACTCTGGAAGTGAGCTGCACTAATTTTACAGTTTCCTGGAACTCAACGAAACGTGAGCAGTCCACGTGAGCAATATCCGGCAACCACCATGAAGCCCTTTGAAAACTTTTCCTTGCACCTTCGGACAAAATCGAACGTGGCCTTGCCCCCTCTTTCGCGATATTAAATTGCCCTGGGTTTGTTGGTGTCATCGAGGTACACCCAAGCTTCATCCAAGGAGACAACCCACTTCCATCGGTCACCTGCAAGATGGTTTTCATACAGTTTTCTGGCGTTGGTTAATCGTTCCTGCATGTGCCTGGCCGACAGTCTGTGACCGTGCGCTTTATGACGTCGCTCCAGTCCAAGACTGTCATGAAATATTCTGGAGACTGTTGCCTGTGAAATACCTTTCCTTTGGGATAGACTTTTCTGTGTAGGGGGATTTTCTTTCAGCACATCAGACCGGATTTCTCGCACCACCTGAGCTGGGGCTTGTTTCTGGTCTGCTTCTCTGCTCGTCCACGTTCATTAGATGTTCGCAATTTGTTCTTTTTGATTATTCGCCCCGCAGTAGCTCAGGATACCACAATAGCATGTCCTTTGCATAAATCCACAATGAACGAAAGACTGAAGTTAGCGTCGGAAAGGCCAAACATATACCCTTCCCAAAAAGCTGTGATTTTGTAAGCCATGTTTCAGCACAAAATGTCCCAAATAACAGCAACAAGTGTATACAAAGCTAATCCCAATGAATAGTGGACGAGTCATGCAAATCACATTCCGTCAAGGTCATACGCGGCGTTTAAAGTCGTCTCATTTTTTCTGAATCAACCCTCCGTTATCTATCTATCTTCTATATATATAAAGAAGGATGTTTGTGTGTGGGTGGGTGGGTCTGTTTGTATGTTTTTTATACAAATCTACAGTTTTATTCCGATCTTGATGAAATTTCGCATACTTGACCTTCGAAGCATGAGGAAGGTCACTGTCTACCTCAGATTTCGGAAAAATAATAAATATCGATAAAAATTCGATATTCATGGTTATGGCAAGGCATATTAATGAGAAATATCTCATGACCAACAATGCAAGGCAAAGTTTGTACAACAATAGGTATCAACAATGGTATCAGCACGCAATTCACAAACACACTGCATGAACCAACAATATATATCTCATGACCAACAATGCAAGGCAAAGTTTGTGCAACAATGGGCCCATTGTGTTCGCATCAACAATGGTATCAACGCGCAATTCACCAATAACAATGAGCACAGAATGATGATGTAATGTTAAAGCAATCTTTCCAAGAATTATAACAATGAACATAAAATGATGATGTAATATGGATAAGTTTCAATTTGTAACATTGCATAGAATTCCTGTTATTCAGGCTTTTCTTAGAAAAGAGAGTTCTTAGTACTTAACAATTTCTTGAAAATCTTTAAAAATGATCAGTAACTGGAGATAATGAGAGTTAGCAGACTATTGAGAAAGAGTGGAAAGACGACAGAGGAAGCACTCCTTTAGCTCCGTGATGTATTGAGCAAATGGGAAGCAAGTAAATAGAAGAATCGGCGACCGCTAGACTGCACAAAGTGATGAATGGCCAAGTTTTGCTTCAACACATCGAGAGAAGAGTGGAAATTGCAACAACACTAAGTATACATCTGAGGTAAGATTACGTGAGTAAGAAATTATTGGAGAGGTCCAGCCATTGTGAGCCTTTAAAAAGATTTTTTTCGAATTTTCATTAAGAATTTTTACTGTATTAATTCTAAGCATTTTCATGTGTTTATTTTTAAGATATTGCATAATTTAATTTAATTTTTTGAGATTGTTTTGTTTACATCCAAGTGTATTTATCACGGGCAACGCCGGGTACCTTTGCTAGTAAATAAATAACTATCATTGTTATTTTTTTTATTAAAATCTTTGGAGAGATGTAAGAAATTATTCTAAAACAAATAAGATAATACAACCAGTAAAGCGTGCAGTTGTTCAAGCTTCTGTTGAAAAAGTGAAGGTACTTTTCCTAATAAGCTAATAACTCTGATGATTTTCATGTGTTCTTATTCGTATTCAAATTCAGATATTGCAAAATTTCAACAAACAAACAGACCGAGCAACGCCGGGCATATCAGTTAGTTAACCATAATACGTATAATATAGTGGAAAAACGATAGCGAAAACTCGGGCAGAGATAGTATAGACTCGGTTATCCTCTTGAGTGCAGGCGCGCTGACGTCATGCATAAATTAGGCGAAGGGTCAATTTACCGTGATTTTAATTTTAACATGGAAATCATTAAACTGACTAGTCGCGTTTGCAAACTCTTAACTTTTCTCACTTTTTCACTTATATTGTTTAAGTCACTTTCAGTGACGTCATTTTGAGGAAAACCATAGCCTACGAGATAAAGGCCTGAGTGCTGTTCTCAAAATGGCGGCGCTCGCAGGCGGACTATCTGTGTGAAAAAAGATGGAATAGAAGAATTATTTCACAAATTTGCTTTAATCTTCTAATGAAATCTAAGTTTTTGAACTTGTTATTTAAATAGCTTTATGTTTCAATTCAAACAATGGCAATATACGTGCAAATAAATATAGTTTCATTTTTTTCAAAGTAGAGCCATCTATGGCGGAAGGGAAAAAGCATCTTTTCTATAAAAAATTTCGAAACCATATATGATGGTTTTATAAATCTGCAAAAATTAGTTCCTGTAATAGATTAATTATTTCGGTTAGATTTTGTAAGAAAATTGAAGCAAATTTATGAAATCATTCTTTTATTTCAGCTTATTTCACACAGACAGCCGGCCTGCGAGCGCCGCCATTTGGAAAACAGCACTCAGGCCTTTATCTAGTGGGCTGTGGGAAAACCGCAGCCGACCGAAAAGACAGACCTGGGCACTCAATAGTCACCTGATCAAAATAGTCTGAGCAACAATACAACCTTAATTGTTTCCAACAAACGAAAAAACTAATTGTTAATATCAAAGATGGAGACAATGAATGTTCGATTGTTGTTCAGGCTGCTAGGGTCAGGTGACTTTTTGGTGCCCAGGCCTGCTTTTCGTGTCGACTACGGAGGAAAGCGAAGTTTCAAAATATTGACTTTTCTGAAAGCGAGTCATTATCCACTTTACCCTCAGAGGTGCCATCAATGAATATGATGTAAAATTAATGACAGTCCAAATTGGCTACAAGGAACCTGGTTTAGTGGAACCATTATGGTTCATTGGAAATTTCAATGCTAAACTATAGCATGTAATATATCAAACGACTTCGAATCAGGTGTCATGAATGAATATAACGTAAAATTGATGATAGTCCAAATTGGTTTCAAGGAACTTGGTTTAGTGGAACCATGATGGTTCATTGGAACTTTCAATGCTAAACTATGGCATGTAATATATCTAACAACTTGGAATGAGGTATCATGAATGAATATAACGAAAAATTAATGATAGTCCAAATTGGTTTCAAAGAACCTGGTTCAGTGGAACCATTCTGGTTTAGTGGAACCATTATAGTTTATTGGAACTTTCCATGCTAAAATTAGCAGGTAATATATCAAACGTCTTGGAATGATATGGCCTGAATGAACATAACGTAAAATTAATGATAGTCCAAATTGGTTTCAAGGAACTTGGTTTAGTGGAACCATGATGGTTCATTGAGACTTTCAATGCTAAACTATGGCATGTAATATATTTAACGACTTGGAATGAGGTGTCATGAATGAATATAACGAAAAATTAATGATAGTCCAAATTGGTTTCAGGGAATCTGATTTAGTGGAACCATTTGGTTCATTGGAATTTCAATTCTAAAATATGGCAAGTAATATATCAATCGTCTTAGAATGATGTGTCATAAATGAATATAACGTAGAATTAATGATAGTCGACATTGGTTCAAAGGTACATGCTGTAATGGTATCTTTATAGCCCATGGTTATATTTATGGTTATGTCATTCCTTAATGGTTTATTATTGTCGTCAGTCGATGAACATGGTATATGGCACGAATCAATCACAAATATTATCTAAATCTGTTCAATAGTACGTGCGCAAATGGCACCTTTACGACCCCACCTAGCAATTTTCAAAAGACAGAAGTATTTAATAATATATCAAACAAATCGTAAGGACCAGATAGAAGCGGATATATATTACTATTTTCGCCAATTAATAAATATGGTTCCAGGAATGAACCATTTTGTAAATGGTTGAAATCGAAACAATGACACGTGCTCTAACAGTACCCTTATGATACACTCAAACGTTTTCAGTTCTAAAATATGGCATGTAATATATCAAACGACTTGGAGTGAGGTGTCATGAATGAATATAACGTAAATTTAATGATAGTCCAAATTGGTTTCAAGGAACATGGTTTAGTGGAAACATGATGGTTCATGGGAAATTTTAATGTTAAACTATGGAATGTAATATGTCTGACGATTTGGAATGAGGTGTCATGAATGAATATAACGTAAAATTATCGATAGTGCAAATTGGTTTCAAGGAACCTGGTTTATTGGAACCATTCTGGTTTAGTGAAACCATTATAGTTCATTGGAACTTTCCATGCTAAAATTAGCAGGTAATATGTCAAACGACTTGGAATTATATGGCCTGAATGAACATAACGTAAAATGAATGGTAGTCGAAATTGGTTTCAAGGAACAAGGTTTAGTGGAACCATGATGGCTCATTGGAATTTTCAATTCTAAAATATGGCATGTAATATATCAATCGACTTAGAACGATGTGTCATGAATGAATATAACGAAAAATAAATTATAGTCCAAATTGGTTTCAAGGAATCTGTTTAGTGGAACCATTCTGGTTTAGTGGAACCATTATAGTTTACTGGAACTTTCCATGCTAAAATTAGCAGGTAATATATCAAACGACTTGGAATGATATGGCCTGAATGAGCATAACGAAAAATTAATGATAGTCCAAATTGGTTTCAAGGAACCTGGTTTAGTGGAACCACTCTGGTTTCATTCGAACTTTCAATGCTAAAATAAGGTATGTTATATATCAAACGACTTGGAATGAGGTGTCATGAATGAATATAAAGGTAAAATTAATGATAGTCCTAATTTGTTTCAAGGAACTTGATTTAGTGGAACCGTGATGGTTCATTGGAAATTGTAATGCTAAACTATGGACTGTAATATATCTGACGACTTGAAATGAGGTGTCATGAATGAATATAACGTAAAATAATGATAGTCCAAATAGGTTTCAAGAAACCTGGATTAGTGGAACCATGATGATTCATTGGAACATTCAATGCTAAAATATGGTATGTAATATGTTCGGGAAAACTCAGATTTTTTATGTAAAAATAGATATAATTTAAGTTTCTATTTTTTCTATTCTTTAATTTTTTTTACTGTTTTGCAGACAGTGATTGTTGAGTATATATTGTTTTAATAAATGTTAATTAAAAAATCTCCACGTGATTGTCACTGTCTGCAGCTAGTTGTCCCTCGCGAATAATTTTCGTGAGCACGAGGATGTGTGTCCCACTATTGTTGATGTTCCTTCCGTGGTTACTGTTTTTTTTTTTTATTTCACACAGACCACTTCCAGCTTCTGGCTTGTCCAGTCGTCCCTCCTTCTGGTCCTGCACGTCCTTCCTAGCCTGCAGCATGGCGTTCAACTTCCATTTATCATTTTCATTCCAATGCTCTGAAAATTACTCCTACCCTGCCGTTCGATGTTTAGTTCCTTATTGAATTTCTCACTTTCTCGCGGCAGCCATGGTTCTTTATCGAGCAGCATTGTTTTGCGGGTTACCCCATAAGGTAATAATGAAATTTCTTTTAATGCTATTTCAAAAATAATGCGCACATGGGACGTCATGCTGCACAATTTCATTTTTTATTCCCCATTAATAATTGATTATCATTTCGCAGTCTTTCTTTAGACATTTAGTGGGCATTTGAAATTTCTTTTTCTTATTCTTTATAAGAAATTGGTCTTTCTCAATTCTTTTCTATATTTAAAGTCAATTCGCTCAATGTAACGATTAATATTTCTCGTTACATTGTTTTGCTGTATTTAACGTACATTCAAGTATTTCTTTATTTTATTCCGAGAAATATTTTTTCTTTTGTAATTGAGATCGCAATCCCTATTCCTCAATTAAATCATATTGTATAGAACATTCTTTTGTATAGAATATTTTGATATTTTATAAATAAATATTGCATTTTTAAACCAAAATAAAAGTCTTGTAACGAGCCACGTTCATTCTTAAGTTTCGGGGTTTCCTTTATAGTGTCACCCCTTAAATATATTATTTTGCTTCCCCCTCTGAACATATGGTAGCAGAGGTTCGTGGTTTCTTTCTTTTATTTTAATACAATATGGAGGAATCGTATTTTGAAGAGGGTCGTTCCCTCCCTAGGCCAACAAGTGCCAATTATATTCAATGGACGTATCGAGTTTTAACCTTTCTTGAAACCAAAGGACTAGCCAAATACGTCCAAGAAAAGATCTCTCTCCCTACAGAAGCATCAGCCAGCTCATCCATGCGCCTTGATTGGGCAAGAGTACGGCATTACCTCCTGAATATGGTGAGTGATGATATTGTGATCATGCTTCAAGATGACAATCCCTATACATTGTGGGAAGCAATTAAGCGTCGATATGGAAGGCCAGATTCAGTGACACAGGCTGAAATAATGCGGCGTCTCTCAGCCTTGCGTTTCTTAGACGCTGATGATCCGAATGCCTATGTAGCAAGAGCGCTACAAATCCGTGCTCAGGCTGGAGCCGTGTCCCTGGTTCTGGATGATAAAATTTTGATTGACCATATGGTCACAGGTCTACCCTCAACTTATACTCCATTGAGACTCGCGGTTCAATCGAACCCATCAATGTCAATTGAAACCTTCCTGAGTCAACTAAATGTGGTTTTTAAGGACCACACCACACTAAATTCCTCAATAGGTGTAGCCTCGTGTGCCACCTCTGTTTCTTCCCCGCGTCCACCCCCAAATGCCCGTCGAACAAATGACGTAACATGCCATAATTGTGGAGGCCGAGGACAAGTAAAAACGGTTTGTCCGTCGAAAATTTATCCCACTACTGCAGGTCCAGCTACTTCACACACGGCGATACCCCCTCGTTCGCAGGATCCTGTATCAACAAAGCGCATGCCTCGTGCATCAGCTTCACGTCCTAAGCGTAAGCTTCGCAAATCAGATACAAAAGCACAAAGCAAGAAACCTGCAGCCTACTGTGTTGGTGTTCCAAACAAGGATTGGATAGTTGACACGGGCAGCTCATTTCACTTAATTAAAGAAAAGCAGTTCTTTGATTCTTTTCAAAGCTGTCATAAGCGGATACATACTGCAGACCCTAAGAAAACGATTGCTGCCATCAGTACTGGTGCGGCAAGCATGTTAATAGATTCAGGTGCAGTTTTTAAAACTCCATGACGCGCTTTACGTCCCAAAGACGCGCCTTAATCTTGTCTCCATGAGTCAATTATCAAAGCAGGGTTACAGTCTTCACTTCGGCCCAACTGGTTATTCCATTACTTCACCCAAGGGCACGACCATCGCTGCGCAGGAGGGCGTGGAGGACCTCCCGTTCCTTCCCATGGTCTCAAATATCCATTCAGTTTCCCGAACGGACCCCCCATTACTTTCAATGGCTGTCACTTATAGTAACATTCACAATGCGTTGGGCCACCCGTCATCAAAAAAACTTACTGCAGCCGTGAAACACCATAGCATGCGCGGTCTTGAAGTTTTGCCGCCATTAATTGATGACCAACCATGTGTTGCATGCCTTCAGGCACGAATATGCAACGCCCCTCACAACATTGTACAAGGTTAACGGTCAACACGTCCTTTACAGCTACTTCACGTGGATACAGTGGGACCAATGCCTACCACTTCTATCCATGGAAATAAATTCCTGTTAGTAGCCGTCGATGACTTCTCACGAAAAACTTTCGTTTGTGCTACTCCGACAAAAAGTGAAGTACCAAAAGCGTTGATAGACTTAATACTAAAGCTACAACGCTCTACAGGACAAAATCTGGCGTATATACGTTCCGATAATGGAACAGAATTTACCAATGCGGAGCTAGGTGAGGTCTGTACGAAGCAAGGCATATCTCAACAATTCACCGTTCCTGAGAACCCCCAGTCAAATGGTGTTGCTGAGAGAACCGTACGCTCCACTTGCGATGGAATTCGAGTTCTTCTTGCATCGTCAAAAGTTCTGCACCGATTCTGGGACCATGCTGCGACTACGGCAGTTTTTAATCTGAATTCTTTGCCTAGACGAGGTCAAACTAAGTCTCCTGAAGAAATATGGTCCAAAAAGAAACCGACCATCAAATATCGAGCTCCTTTCGGTTGCCTGGTATATTATTATATACCCAAGTCGCACCGATCAAAGTTCGCCGCTCGCGCCAAAAATGGTGTTTTTATGGGATACTCCGCTTCTTCTCCTGGGTACCTTATTTATGCGCTCAATGAGAGCCAGTTTTTACGAGCACGTACCGTTCGTTTCTTTTCTAAGGTATTTCCAGAGTTCACAAGAAATCAGATCGATCTTCTGTTCCTCTAGTATTTCCAATTCACATGGAACCCCCAGTCTTTGAAGCACCACAGCCTGATGAACCACATCATTCAGAGCATACTGCCAATCTCACCCACTTTAACATTAGACGAGACAAGAATGCAGGTCCGATCTGATACTGAGGACACGCTAGTGGTCACACCTCCATCAGAAACCACATCGACGGAAGATACTCCAGTTTGTTCATCTAAATCACCAGTGAACCGGCCACCCGTTGAAGTCCCACAACCGGTATTACGACGTTCACAAAGATTTAAAGAGAAGGCAGAAAAACAACGTGCCGCCTTATGTCATCCTGACTTTACTGACTTCGACTTGCTAATCACTCCGCCAATCACACCCCAGTCTTATGAAG
Organism: Rhysida immarginata; assembly: GCA_023313115.1. Classification (NCBI taxonomy): domain Eukaryota; kingdom Metazoa; phylum Arthropoda; class Chilopoda; order Scolopendromorpha; family Scolopendridae; genus Rhysida; species Rhysida immarginata. The sequence continues at coordinate 12,372 of JAHWFO010049226.1, forward strand.
AAGCACTCGCTTCTCCCCAACATCATCAGTGGGAAGAGGCCATGCAAGATGAATTGAATTCACTCATGATTCATCATGTCTGGGATTTAGAGCTTCCACCACCAAATGTCAAAATTTGAAAAAGCAAATGAATCTACCGCATCAAATACAATCCTGATGGTTCGGTGTCCAGATTCAAGGCAAGGTTGGTGGCTATCGGCTCGTCACAAGTCTATGGGAGCCAGTATGAGTTAACTTTCTCACCTGTCATCAGAATGGAATCCCTCCGCTTACTGTTTGCCATAGCTGCAAATACAGGGATGTCACTACGCCAGTATGACGTCAAATGTGCATATCTTCACGCACCGATAGACCACACCATATATTTATCCCCACCCAAGGGATTATCAACGCCAGTTAATCACGTCTGCAAATTGCGGAAATCACTTTACGGCCTCAAACAAAGTGGAAGATGCTGGTACGTAAAATTGTGTCAGCTTCTTACCCGATTAAAATTCACTCCATCCAGAACAGACGATTGTTTTTTCTACTACACCAATGCTGGGTGCACCATTCTCTTAACAGTCTACGTGGATGACATCGTGGCAGCAACAACAAATGTCTAAATCCTAACCTCCATCATGGACAAAGTGAAACAAGAAATCGACCTTGTGGAGTTAGGAGTGGTAAAACATCTGCTAGGTATGAATGTGTCACAAGTGAACGGTTCAATTCATCTGTCACAGGCACATTATATCAAGCAAATCCTGCATGATTATGGCCTTCAAGACATCAAACCAAAGACCATGCCACTAAGCCCTCATGTGAACCTTAATGATACTGCGGATTCACAACCGGTCGATTCTACCAATTACCAATCTCTTCTCGATTCCTTAATGTATGTAATGACTTGCACGCGGCCGGATATAGCTTTTGCAATTACTAGGCTGTCGACATATGCTAAATCGCCTACACATTTCCATATGACTGCTCTTAAGGGCTTCTTATCTTATCTTAAACACACCTGCGATACATCACTCGTTTTTACCCAATCTACGGGTCCTTTGTGCGCATTCGTTGACGCTAGCTGGTGTGTCACCCCACAGAGTAAAGGATACTCTGGAATTTTGATCAAAATGGGGAAAAATACCATAACCTGGTCATCTAAGAAGCAACGTTTAATCGCCCTGAGCAGCTGCGAAGCCAAAATAATCGCTATAAACGAATGCGTGAAATCACTGAAATGTCTTTGGGACCTCATAACCGAGGTATGAAGAGTAGGACAAGACACATCTTGAGATTGCATAATTTCATCGCGCGAGAAATTAATCTTCAGAATGTGATTCTTACCTACTGTTCTTCCCTTGACCTGCCGGCAGACGCAATAACTAAACCTTTACCTGCCCCTGCTTTAAGCAGATTCCTGGATTTGTTATCCTTATCTGAGCAGGATAAGTAATTATTTATATTAAATTACTTAACCCAGTGGTTTGCTGGCTTACACGAGGGTATTTACAAAGTTTATCTTGTTCCTTTAAACTTCATAATTGCAAAGTTATTTACTTCGCGGGATGAGAGGGGTTCTAAACGCAATATTTTGTTAAATGACTTTAGCTTTAAAATCACAAAAGGATTTTTTGGGCTTGTTCTTAACTTACGTGAAGGCAGTAACCACATAGTTTTTTTACTACATGATATGTATATTTTTTATATATATTAACGTATTGTACGTTTAATATACAATTTAATTATGGTATGCCAAAATGCAAAATATATTTTTTTCTTCTTTTGCACAAAAATGAAAGGAAATAATAAAGGCATAAATGTTTTTTTTGTTTATTGTAACTTAGGCAATTTTTTTTTGAATCTGTAT
>JAHWFO010049237.1:0-15564 GCA_023313115.1 Rhysida immarginata
GACCAAGGAGTACACTAGGGGGAACCGAGTGAACTGAATGATGATAGTGTACTCCTTGGTCCCTAGTGTACTCTTTGGTCCCTGTTGAATGATGATAGCCTTGCTGTCGAAAAGCGCTTCCAGGTTCAGGTTGTATTTTTCCTTAATTTTTGTTCTGGTGAAAGAGTTTTTTATTTCTTTTATTTACTATTATCCACATACTTATTTTTTCCTTTCTTGTCATATTAGTACACATTCTGTTTACTTTTGTGCCTTTATTCCGGAAAATTTTTCATTAAAGCAACTGCTTTTGCTGGTAAGGTCATCATCATTGTTTTGGGACTGTGATGGTGTCATACTTATTAATGTGATGCTGAGAGGCAGCACCATTTATTCTGAGGCATATCATTTTATATAAGATCAGCGATGGTGAACGTTGTCACAACAAAGAAAAAATCTAACAATGAGTTATCTAACAATGGGTTATTTCCCGATTATACAAACGGGTGCATTTGCTTCTAGTCTGAACATATTAACCAAACTCAAGAAGCCCTTCCAGCGACTTGGACGCCATAACAACCCAGCTGATTACTTGCTTCAAAACGATAATGCACGCCCTCAAACTAGTTTGAAGACGTCGGAACACATCAGGAAACAGGGTTGGACAGTGTTACCCCATCCACCCTACAGCCCTTATCAAGCGACCTCAGACTTTCACTTATTTGAGCCTTTGAAGAATGCCATTCGGGGAAGACATTATGAGGATGACGAAAAATTGATTCACACAGTGAAGATATTGCTGCGTGAACAGAACAAGAACTGGTACCGACAGGGCATACATGCCCTTGTTGCATATAGAACGGGATGGAGTTATGTGGAAAAATAGAGAGTGTGGAGTAAACATCATCTTTTCGTTTGTATAAGTTTCGATGTGTTCAATAATTAATTCTTTAAGAAAAAATTGTGGTGCATTACCTTCTGGGCTACCCTCGTATTATAAAAGGCAGCGTGCCAGCCAGTTAACGTGTTTGTTTGTTGTAAAATATACGAGAGCGGTCCGATAATAAAAGTACAGGTCAAATTATCCAGGACGTATTCAAAAAAACGAATGTCAATACAAATATCATGTATACTATAAAGATTTGTTTATTTTTCAACATAGTCGCCATGAACATTTAAAGATAAACTCCTCGGAAAAAATCGATATTATTTTTTTGGATCATAACATTAATCTAGGTTAATAGAGTATATATCATTTAATTTTAGAGATTTTTTCTAATATTTTCAAGAAAAACGTCTCAGAAAAATGAAAATTTGCGTGGGGTCTTCCATCCCTTCTCCAGAGAACACGGCGGAACAAGGCGTCATTTCCTGCCGCGAGTAACTCGGGAAATTTCGTTGCCAAAATTCTAGTCGCTTAGAACGCTTTCCCGTGATCTAGACGAGCTGAAAGAACGCATTACGGTAGCAATACGTGGGATTGATGGAGACATGTTAATGCGGGTTTGGGACGAATTCAACTACCGCATTGATGTATGCCGTGTCACGACAGGGGGGCATATTGAATATCTTTCACTGTGTCACAATAAACTTCAAGAGTTTTTTTTAAGAATCCGTATGTGGTGTGTCTATATTCTGAATAGCTTTGATGTAATAAATTTTAAAAAGTGTCAAGTTCTTTTGTAATCATCCTGTATGTTAATAACTTTAACAAAACTACTCTTGATTATAAAATTCAAAGTCTCTAGGTTTTATATCCGTAACACCACCCACGGGACGGAATAAGTTTGACGCAGTTTTCGACATCCCTTGGTCGCCATTTGTTTAGGTCCTTTCTGGTGGCCACCTGTTCCTTCGAAGGGTAGAAACACTAGCAGACGTGAACACAGTTCTGGTTAGGCTGACACTTTCCACGTCCAGTAAACACAGTTCTATCATAAAAGGCATATCCTAAAGCAGGAAGAGAAGAAACTGTAGGAACTATCTTCTTCTGAGTTTAATAAAAATGTCATCAATAAAAATCCAAAAATAAAAAGCACGAATTACTTGGTGCTGCCCGGGACTCCAACCCTAGCAAACATCATGATACTGGCAGTCGCTCCAAGAAACGGCATAATTCTATTTACAGAGCTGTAGCCTTAAAACGAAGCCAGAGTCTTTATTCCGTTATGGAGAGCAGTCACCAGTGAGATCCAGACCGTATTGGAGGTCCAGCAGGGAATATCATTATTGATCATTTGGTTTCTCCCAAGGACCAGGAACTGTTCTGTCGTTGACTGGTAAGCCACAACTGCCTAAATAAATGACCCCAATCTACCATCAATGAAGGCAGTCCGATAATAAAGGTAGAGTGGATGTGCATACGCGAACTGCGCGCACAGCTACGATGTCACATGCATACGTAATGAGGACATGTCAGTAGTAGTTACTACTGAAACGGTTCGTTCGTTGAGTCAATAACTGGCATACAGGAAGCTGACAAAATGACCGGTGTTATCGACAAATATGTCAAAGTCGAAGTTCGAAGAGTAATCAGATTTCTCTAAACTGAAGTAAATCAAAGCGAGAAGCCATTCTTCGAAAGTGACCAGGACGATTATGCGCTGGAGTGAGGTTTTTGCATGATGGTGCAGGACCTCTCACTACGAACAAGACAAAAGCCTGGCTGAAAGCGAGAAAACGGGAAATCCTAGAGCAACCTTCCTACAGTCCGGACCTCGCCTCGTCCGATTTCCAAATTTTCAGTCCTTTAAAGTATTCTATAGCAGGCAAAGAATTCCCTAACCAGGAAGCTTACAAGCTGAATTTCGACCATATCTCGTTGATTTGGGACAAGAAACGTACCATGCAGGAATGGTTAAACTGGTGAAGCGCTGGGACAAATGCTTAAAGGTAAATCCCACACTCAAAACAACTTTGTTTAATATGAAAGATGAAAGTCTCAATAACAACATAGCATGTATAAAAATTTTCAATTCGAACTCATAATTGATATATAAAAAACTTTCATTTTTTCCCTCCCCCAGCAATCGACACTGGTTCCATGTTTCGGCAACTGTTACGTCACAAGCTGCGGAGAAGTGCGAAGGAGTTTCTAAATCGTGACATCACACATCGGATCTTATCGGTTTTTCTTTTAGAATCCGTTTGTGGTGTGTCTATATTCTGAATAGCTTTGATGTAATAAATTTTTAAAAGTGTGAAGTTCTTTTGTAATCACCCTGTATAATAAGAGAAAAAAGTTATGCTTGTGTATAGGATACGCTGCTGCATTGTTTTGTAATTGGGACTTGAGTATCATAAGTTGTTTTACTTAAATTGAAAAAGGAATAGAAACTTACCTGTGACCATTTGGGATTTTTTTACCGTGGTCTTTTATGTCTTTTGGTTTGTTTTATTAGTTTATGGCGTTCCAGAGTGCTCATCGACACTCGCCCCTAGAAACCATAACAATGGTTAGATGCCTTGCGGCTGGCATTAGCAATAACGGCCTGAGGCCTAACGAATTTGTCCATTCGTATCTGTATCTTGCGTTGTGGCTTGTTAAAATCTTTTGTTACCTATTTGGGTATCCAAATTTCCATAAAGTAGGGTAGATGTACCAGTAGTTGACAATGCACCAGTAATTGACAATTCACAATTTAAAAGCTTTTAATAAAGAATTAAGGCAAGAAAAGGGACTGGTGTTGCCACCTCGTATTAAACAATGTATTAGGCTTCCCAGAAAAGCAAAAAACTAGGAACTTTGCTCCCTATTAAGGCCGCAAACACATGTTGATTGTTCAATGCCTTGTCGAAAAAACCTTACAATGAACCACTACGTGAGGGGTTGATTACTTGAATTTATTTCATGAATATTATGCAATATTTGTTACTAATTTTACCTGAACCTTTTTGTGTGATCAGTGGACATTATTTCTAGTATTAACAGAATTTCTGATGACCAGTTTGTTAACTGTTTTAACCCACCGTCAACTACTAGATCCCAGATATGTAGTTTCACTGGTAATTGACATAACTTTCAATTATTGATAATTTCTGTTTGAAAAAAAACGAACAAAAATATACTAATGCGACATAGAATGTAGTATAATAATAAAGAAAACATGATGTTTTTATGTGTAACTTCCTAATTTCCAGTAATTGATCTAGATGCGTCAATTATAGGAATTGATTGTCAATTTCTAGATCAGCCAACTTGACATAAATCTTCTAGGCTGTATTCGCTGATTCTTTTTGTTGGTCCTGAATCTTGTCACAGAGACGATCAACAGATAGCCCAGGACAAGTTAACTTCCAAGAAGAAAACTATTATTCAGTTTACTATGATAAGAAGTAGCATTGGCAAGTAGGAGAACAATCGTCAAAAATCAATTTTTTCTACCAACAATTTGTTGGCCAAGATATGATGATATTGAACAGCTGGAAAACACGTTCATTTTCTATGGTTTTTGCACTCTACATTGGAGTGAACTGATTTTATTTATTATTTTAAAAGGAAAAAATATAAGTGGTCTATATGAACAACTTAAGTTTTAAAAAGCATTATTTTAGTTAATGTTAAATACTTTAGACATTCTTAAAAATGCTTGATTTCTTTAGCTACTTTTGAATGTTATCAATTTTTTTGTAAAAATAGTTAACAAAAATAGGTAATTAAATTATTGTCAATTACTGGTGAAACTGCCTGTCAATTTCTGGTACATTAACTGTCAACTACTGGTGATTCCTGCATTAGTTAAGAAAAAAATTAATTATTTAATAGCTTTTAAAGATATAATACTTGTTTAGAAATTGGCACATCCTGCACTATATTTGCAATTTAATGGTATAACTAGAAAAATTTCAAAATGCAATTTGATTTACGTACACAATTTCGTTTCACAGCAATGTCTTAAACTGTCAATTACTGGTACATCTATCCTAATTTCGGACAAACCGCAATACCATTTCACATACATTTGATAGCTATCGGGATGTCCATTGGAAACTTTAAGATTTTTCCCTTCTGACCCGTTGAGTTGTAAAGTCCCGGAAGTAAGTTACATTACGTGTATGTCCTTGTGAGTGTTGTGAGATCTGTAGTTTTGAAGGTGATTGTACTCTGTGCATGTCGAATCCGGACGTTTAGATCGACCAATGGCTTCATTGCAGTACACATGTGCAGTGTATAAATGGCAAATTACAACTGCATGCTTGTTCCTGTTAATGATACAAATTTAAATACTGATAAATAAGACAAACGTTCATGAGCAAATCCTGCTCCGACATGTTTTTATACTTTCACATCCTGTCAATAGAAAGAGCTCGTTGATAAACTCAGTGCTGAATCTATCGTTTCAAGCATAGCTGACAAGTTTAAAAGAAAATCCATCATGTTTCAGCCGTGTTGACAAATTCATAAGACGAATTGCTTATTTTTCTAACTGTGTGACACTAGTTGTGCTCTGTTATTATATTGAGGGACTTATATACATTGACATTTTCTTCCAAACTACTAGTCAGAACGCTATGAAATTATGCGCAGACGTATTTTATGTTTTTCAGATGTATTACTAACATAACTGCCGAGTTTGATTAAGTTATGAATAATAGTCTTTCTTAAAATTACAGTTATTTTTGAAAAAAGTGTACCATCCTAGAAAAAGGAACAAAATTTGTATCCACAGAATCTGTCCTATAAACATTTTTTTGATAAAGAATGAATTCAGTAATAGGCTGAACTAAAAGATTTTTAATATATGGTTCGGTTGATATGTTTTTTAAAAATTAAACCTGTGGTAACGCACATGGTCCTTAATGCCAAAAATTTATAACAAAAATTCTAATTCACTTATAGCAAAACTTCTACTTCAAATGATGCCTTATAATTATATAAAAGAATGTTAAAAAAATTCTTTCTTATGTTTGAAGATATAGGTGGACCCTCGTTATAACGAAAATAGTTGAGGATCAAAAAATTCGTTCGTTTTAACAAAAATCCTGGAGAGAAAGCAAGTCCGAAAGCAATATCACTTGTGACTCAGCTATTTCAGCCAGAGAACCGAGACAGAAAAACCATTATTTACATGCAAAAGCAAAGAACATTTGAGGAATACATCTTATTTCATTTTGAAAAAAAATGTAAATCATACCTATCAAATTAAGCTACTTCAGTGACCGATCAACACTGCAGAAAACACAAGAAAATTTATTTAGGAAAAAAAAACAATATCTAGAAATATGTTAATAGAGTAAAATAGAAGTAAACTGCAAATTAAAAACAAAAAAGGCTGTTGTCCTGAAACGGGAAATAAAAAATTGTTTTGCAAAAATTGTTTCCCATATTGTTTTTTTATTCTTTAAAGTTAAAAAAATTTAAAATCATTAATTCCTTCCAATATTTTAACTTAAAAACGTTAAGGCACTATAGTTAATAATAAAAACTTTTAATTCAGTTTAATTTAGTTTACCGCTTACATCAACAGAATAAATTTTACAGTGTGACAATTCAGTGAGTTGTCACTTGCTGGTGCTTTCAATTTCAATTTCACTTTCTTACCCTTTATAAGTTTTCTACTGTATTTATGGAGAGGATATTATTAAGAAGTGTATTGTTAGTTAACTTATTGTAAGAGGTAAGGCGTTCTGAGAAAACAAGGAGATTTTGAGGGGAATTGATAGGAGAAAAAAAAAGATTTAACGATTATGAATTTTGCTCTGGGCTTCAAGATACGGCCAAAAGGATAAAGAAAGAAATCTCGATGTTTTGCGAAGAGAAATCACTGGAAGATAAAAACCTACTTTGAAAGTAGCATTAAGTAAAGCTTATACTGCTTGGATCCTGACTTTCATTTAAGAGGAATTTCTTGAACTGTTTCATAAGAGGCAGAATTATGGCCTAAAGATGGAACGTTTAGGTAATGCAGAATAACAAAGATTGCAAATTGTGTTGAAAGTTCATGAATAATTAAATATATATATTGTATATTGACAATTTAAATAAATTGTTTCAATTGCTTAATTGTGTGTTTTTTGTATTCTAGCTTCTCGTTTGAAGAATTGATATGCCAGGAGAATGAACATGATACGCCTTTACATGAAGTTTCAAGGACTGAATTATACTATAATTTGGATCCTCTGTGAGTAACCATACCTGCTTTAGAAGAACTGGTAATATAACGTTGTTTGAATTTTATCATGTATCACTGATAGAGAAAGGGTATCGGAAGATGGGGTTTACCTCAGAATGCAGTTTCTCAACTTGATGCACTATAGTCCTCTTGTTTATGCAAAATTTCCATTTTATAAAGACTGAATGAATACACCACAATGGTGACACATCAGAATGGAGGCACCTCTGGGATTTTAATCTTATAGAGTAATCTCTCTTGAAGATTAAAACTCTTAATATATTGACTTTTTGTCATGCATAATTGTGTGAGATATTAGTTTTAACTGTTGCTGGTGAATAATAATAAGTATTAACTGGAGATACGTCTCCAAGCGTAGGTGATGATTTTATAATAGAAAAATGGAAGGAAAAATTCTGCGACCCGGATTCGAACCAGGAACCTCGACTATCATGGCCGATACCTCTACCAATTGGGGCCAGGTTCCCGTCTAGAGGCAATCTGCGGGCCAGGTTCCCGTCTCCCATTGGGCTTTCAACCGTGACAACTTGGTTGTCTTTAAGACACCTTGAGACAGCTTGGCTGTCCGTGATGTCTGCGATAGCCCAATTGAAAAGTAAGTAAGTAATATTAAATTTTAATTTTTAATTTTAATTTTTTAATTTTAATTTTTTAATTTTAATTTTAAATTTTGATTTTATTTTTTAATTTTACTTACTTACTTACTTTTCAAACCCGCTTATCCGTTAGGGTCGCGGGGGCAGCAGCCCTATGGAGGATCTCCAGCGATCGCGATCTTCCGCCATCAGGCGCATGTCATCCCTGGTAATATCCAAGCGACTCGAACCCAGATTCTCCATGTAGTCTAGCCACCTGGTTCTAGGCCGACCCCTTGGTCTCTTACCCACCGGCTTGGAAAATAACAACTGCCTAGGAAGACTAGTTTGCGGCATCCGTATCACGTGGCCATACCAGCGCAACTGAGATCTCTCAATGCGGAGAAGTAGCGGCTCAACACCTAAAGATTCCCTTATTGTGCTGCTGTACACTCTATCTAGTAGGGTAACACCTGCCACACCTCTCAGGAATCTCATTTCGGCCGCTTGTACCCGCGATCGCACTCTTTCGGTCATTACCCAAGTCTCATGACCATAGGTGAGAATGGGGACAAACATAGATTTGAAGACGGAGAGCTTGGCTTTGTTACCCAGCTCTCGTTTCGTTACCACGGATCGCCATAGTTCACGTCTGACACAGCTTGCTGCACCGATCCGAGCATCCAATTCTTTCTCCTGCCGTCCATCACTCGTGAATGCAATCCCGAGATACTTGAACTTCTCCACCTGTCTCAATGAGGCTCCCCTAACATGGAGAGCGCACTGAGCAGGCTGTCTTGAAAGAACCAGAGCTTCGGTTTTAGCCACACTGATCTTCATCCCAGCTTCTTCACATTTGGCTGCAAACCGGTCTAGTGCATGCTGAAGGTTCGTGCGGGAAGACCCAAGCAGGACAAGGTCGTCCGCAAAGAGCAACCTCTCCACCAGGCAGTCGCCCACACAAACACGCTCATCGCCTCGGCTGCCCCTGTCTATCCAGTCCATAAAGATAATGAACAAGATGGGCGACAGTACGCACCCTTGGCGGAGTCCAACACCCACGGTGAATGGTCTTGACTTAATGCCATTTATCCGGACACACATCTCAGAGCTTTCGTACAGAGACATGATAGCAACCAGTAATTGCCCATCCACTCCATACTCTTGCAACACTTGCCAGAGCTTCTCCCGAGGAACCCTGTCATATGCTTTTTCGAGGTCCACAAAGCAAGCGTAGACCTCTTTTGCATACTCCCAGGATTTCTCAAAGATTTGCCTTAGAGCAAAGATGTGATCCGTCGTGCTTCGGCCAGGTCGGAAACCACACTGCTTCCCCGACAGTTTGGAGTCGACTATTTCCCGACTTCTCTTCTCCAGACACTTAGCGTACACTTTCCCAGGAATGCTGAGCAAAGAGATGCCTCGATAGTTGTTGCAATCTCTCTGATCTCCCTTTTTGAAGATAGGGATCACAATTCCTGTCTGCCATTGCTTAGGGGCCTGTCCAGATATCCAAGCAACCTGACACACTCGAGTCAGCCACAGGATACCATCCTGATTTTAGGCCTTTAACATCTCGGACCGGATTTCATCATCACCTGCAGCTTTGCCAGTCTTCAGGGACTTAATTGCCCATCTGACTTCTGTTTCAGTGATACTACCGTGACTATTCTCCGCTCCAAGGTGCACCTCGTATGCCTCAGTTGTTGTTGTCACCGGATTAAGAAGAGATGCAAAGTATTCCTTCCACCTATGCAATACGCTCTCCTCCGCTTTCAGAAGCCTCCCATCTGAACTCTTAATAGTTTGTGATGAAAGAGACTTCTTTCCACGGAGGCGGCGCACGGTCTGCCAGAACACCTTGTTTGCCGAACCATAGTCTGCCTCCAATTTCTCCCCGAACTTCTCCCAGGTCTTGGCTTTAGCTGTTGATACTGTCTTTGCTGCTGCTTTTCGCGCCTCAGTGTACCATAGTGTTTTCAGAGTTATTTTTCTTTGTGTAGGCACCCTTCATTAACCATCTTACTGCCTTTAATTATTATCATATGATTTGGAACAATCATGATGTCCCCATACTTAATTCCCTGAACTTTAACAAATTTTGGATCATGTAACTCCTTTACAATAAAAGGTCCTAAGGGGCCCTTCTGGAATATTTCCCTTTACCATACTCATAGTTACCATACTGCTGCTTTTCGCGCCTCAGTGTACCGCACTCGACTCGAAGTTGACTTATTTGCAAGCCATAGCAAATAAGCTTCCTTCTTTGCCTTGACAGCTTCTTGGACTTCACCGTTCCACCATGCAGTCCTTTTCTCACCGCCCTGCGCCACACTCAGCCGCTTACGACCACAGCACAGAGCAGCCGAAGTAATCACAGCAGTTTTAAACAACTGCCACTCCTCTTCAACAGTACCACGATCACTGGGTAATTCTTTGAAACTTGAAGATATGCTATCTGCAAAGGTCTTCCTCACAGCTCTATCGTCCAGTGCCTCCCATTTGATGCGCCAAGTTTGTCTGAACCTAGTATTTCGCTTGGTTGGCATGGATTCAGAGAACCGCAAAGTGCAGACAACAAGGTGGTGATCAGTTGATAGTTCTGCCCCTCTTCTCACACGAGTATCCAACACTGATCGGAATAAGTCAGCTGAAACAATTACAAAATCAATCAGTGACTTCTGGTCCATTGCATCCCTGTACCAGGTATACTTATGGACATCCCTGTGCTGGAAGAAGGTGTTTGTGATGGAAAGTCCATTGTTGCAACAGAGATCCAACAAGCACCTCCCATTCGCATTTAAATCGGGGTCACCATTCCTCCCAATCACGCCCCTCCACGTTTGGTCATCAGCCCCTACGTGTGCATTGAAGTCGCCCATCAGGATGACAGAATCTGCACTCCCTCTCCTGCTAAGAGCAGCATCAACTTCATCTAGAAAAAGTGGGTATTCTGTGACTGCATTCGGAGCATATGCAACGAATAGAGAGAGAGACCGTTTCCCTATCTGAAGCCTCAGGAGACACAGTCTTCCACCTAAGGGGGTCCAATCTGCAACATAATCTGCCAGCCGGGGACTTGTGAGTATCCCCACTCCCGCCTGGGCAGTCATGTTAGGGTTGACACCAGAGTAGAGAAGCTTCCACCCTCCTTCTAAGTCCACAGTTCCAGAATCTGGACGTTTCGTAGAGGTAATACCTATGATATCCAGTCGATACCGTTTGGCTTCCTCCACTAACTCTGATTCCTTTCCTGTCATGGAGAATACGTTCCAAGTGCCGATTGACAGCACCCGATCCCGTTGTCGCTTTACCAGTTTCTCCTCCTTGGTAAAGGCATGCGCTGCCCCCGACCGTTTCCCCAAGCGCATAGCGAGTGCACTGGTGGGGCTTCTCGGAGGCATTGCTCCGAGATAACAGCCGGGAGACTGTCGACTATTTTTCGAACGAGAGCCTCTGCCTAACTCCCGAACGCGGGTGACTTTAACCTGTGCCACACCCGATGCAGTATAAATTCTCTTATTTGTCAACATCATGAGATATGTTTGTTTGGATACTCTTCGTCTCACTTCTCAACCATGACCTTTCTGGTAAGGGTGACCCTAAGGTAGCCGTGCTACAACCAGCATAGCTCACAGAATCCCTGAAGCACCCAAACCCCTGACCCACGGTAATAATTTAATTTTTATTTTAATTTTTTTTATTTTTAAATTTTATTATTTGGAATTGTGTTTTTGGAGTTATTTTTCTTTGTATAGTTGTGTCAACAGTTTTTGGCTTGATTCCTTTGTATCTATGGGTGCCTATATTTGGTGAAACGAAATTGAATCAGGATCATTAGGACATTAATCTATTGTTTGTTTATAATTTTTTGAGGTGTGCTACTGGTTAATGTTTAATTCATTTGGGACAATTGTTATGTTCTGATCAGTTCCGATTACATTAATTTTATTTTTATTTAATAATGTCAATATAAAAAAAGAAAATTTTGTTAAATTAATTTTTCATTTCCAGGACGAAGATTTGTGTGAGTTCAGTGAGCTGTCACTTGCTTTTGTTTCAATTTCACTTTGTTACCTTTCAAAAATTTTTATACTGTTGCATGGAGAGGATGTTGTTAAAAAATGCATTGTTGGTTAAGTTATTGTAGGCGGGACGGCTTTCTGAGAAAACAAGGAGATTTTGAGGGGAATTGTTAGTAGAAAAAAAAAAGAATTAACGATTATGAATTTTGCTCTGGGCTTCAAGATATGGCCAAAAGGATAAAAGAAGAAATGTCGATGTTTTGCGAAGACAAAACACTGGAAGATAGAAACCTATTTTGAAAGTAGCATTAAGTAAAGCTTCGATCCTGACTTTATTGAAGAGGAATTTCTTGAACTATATCTACAAGGAAGAATTGTACAGAGCAGGATATCACTATTCCTGGCCTAAAGATGGAACAATTAGGTAACGCAGAATAACAAGGATTGCATATTGTGTTGAAAGTTCATGAATAATTAATTATATTTATTGCGTATTGACAATTTAAATAAATTTTTCCAATTGCTTAATTGTGTGTTTTGAGTATTCAAGCTTTCTGTTTGAAGAATTGATGTGCCAGGAGAATGAAGGTGATATGCCTTTAGGTGAAGTTTCAAGGACTGGATTATACTGAAGATTGAATCCTCTGTGGGTAATCATAACTGCTTCAGAAGAACTTTTAATATAACTTTATGTTTGAATTTTATTTTATATCACCGATAGAGAAGGGGTATCTGGACAATACAGTTTTAGAGTTTACCTCAGAAGGCAATTCCTCACCTTGATGCATTATAGTCTGCCTGTTTATGCAAATTCTCCCTTTTAATAAAGACTGCGTTTTATATACATAACCGTGAATTTTATTTTCTGAACTCAGGATCATTTCTGGTCACTTCTATTGGAAGTGAATCAACACACCACAATGGTGACGCATCACAACGGAGAAAATAATCCTTTCTTTTTTTATATCCTCCACAAGTATATCATAATTTCACATTTTGCAATTTATTTTTCTCCTTTTTCTGTTTATTCAACTTCTCCCATTTTCCTAATTTTTTTGTTTACTAGCAAATATAATAAATTTACTAGAAAGCAATTTTCTGCTGAAGAAATAATATAATTTTGAAGAAATCACAATTTAATGATTTTTATTCACTAACATTGGAAGATTTTGCTGGGAGAATCTTCGATTTAGCAATGTTTTATACACAGGGCTTTTTGTTAAACTAAAATCGCTTTGTGTCGCGGGATCATGCACATTTGTGCCCATATTCAATCAGGATCTACACAAGGATCTAGCTATGCGAGCAAATTTCAGGACGGCGTTATAGGGGCCACAAATTTTGCCTTACAAGGTTTTTTAACGTGCAGCTGGCAAACGACTACACGGGACTAAGGATTTATTTCGCTTCTGAAGGAAGTGCGTGATCTCAGGATTTTGCACTAATAAAATCCTCATTATCCTCTGTTGCGGTCGAACCCGCGTCATTGGGCATTAGAGGCGATCACACAACCACAAAGCCAGCGAGGCCGATTGGACCATATAGCCATTCACCTCTATATAGCAACTGAGTAGTAAAAGCTCTTCCAGAAAACAAATATGCTGGATTACTGCATGTGAATACATAATGCCACAGCCTTGGAAAATTGGCTTCCTGGATCTTTGTAACCAACATTGGCAACAAATGGTTTCTAATGAGATGGATGATCCATAAGTCATGCAAGCACAACCTGTGAGTGACTCCAGAAGAATACCTGCCTATTCAAAGAGAAATAACACTGCAGCACTCTTTTGTAGAGCTTAATTAATAACACTGCAGCACACTATTCCAATCTGGGCAATGAAATCTGCTTTATCAGTGGAACCCTTTTTTCTGCACATAATAAATGATTATTTATCCTACCATTTCGATCCATGGATCTTACGTAAAAAACTGCACCGTATGCTTGTTGAAATGCTTCGCAAAATCCATATAACTTTATCTTTTTCTTTTTCTCAATAACAAAGCTTGTAATTTGAAATTTTTGTACTGATGGTAAATCAATTTTCAGCTGTTTCCATTCTTTGTGTATGTTTATTTTTATTTCCTTGAAAGAATCAATGCCTGGCAACCGCAACCTCTATATTATGATTATTGCTGGAATGCCAACAGGAGATAACAAACCAAGTGGATCCTATAAACGTGAAATCTCTACAAGGATGCTCCTTTCTGTCTTTTTTTTGTACGATGTCCAAACACGATACATAAGTGTCACTTTTGGTATTCCATACTAAAACCGGTGTTTTGACAGAATATTCGAACAAGAACTGTGTCAAAGAAAGATCTTCACTTTACCATGCTGATAGATGCTCTAGTACATGTGGATGAATAGGTATCAACTTATTTGTTAACGGATCCACACTGAAGTAGATGATTAAGTTCAGTGCACAAATGTTGTGCATCAGTGATGGTATTTGCTCTTGTCAGGAGAGTTCAATAAAAAAACCTTGCATGACTACACTTGCAGTTTTAGAGAAGTCATTAACTTATTTCTAGCGAGCGACTTCAGTGCACTTACCGAGAGAAAAGGCCCACATGCTGTTCCATATATTACTGTGTTTAACTCACAGGTTTTGACTGGAAATGCTGGATGCAGAAGCCAAACGATATGTTGATATTCATGATCTTCAAACTTGATCAATATCTGCCGAAACATTTTTTCTCGAACAGCACATAATGCATATCGATTAGATCTGAATCTTAATAATATTTCAGATATGTTTTTTTGCAATTTATCTCCAATCATTAATGTAACGTTTAAAGAAAAACTACTTGATGTCTTTGCTGAGGCATGGAACGCTACACGTAACTTTTTAAAAGCACTATCTTCCTTTACAACAAAATAATGAGGTAGATGATTGAGTGTATTACTTGATTCTGCTGGTATTGTTCCATGAATGTTCAACACTATTTTTTCGTTCATCTGTACTGTTTAATGTCCATGTCCAGAAAAAACGGAATAGATCGTGTTTCCAATAAAATCCAGCAGATGTCTCTCCATGTTGCCTTTTCTCTCAAACAATGATATGTTCATGTAATCGTCAACAAAAGTCGCTGTCCTCAATTGAGTTTCAATTCATCTGTACTTCCGTTTGGGGAGACAAAAAAAATGCGACGATAGGAGGTAGTATTTACCTTAGAATTTCCAACTTATAACTGCATTAAACAAACGTTGGAAAACTTTCCAGCTAATAACTATTCATCTGTCCAAGGAAAGATTTCTGTCACGTGACTGTATAGTGGGGTATTGTGGATTTGAAATGAGGTAGCAAAGTTGGCATTGAAGAAAATGTTTATTTACAAGTTCTGCGATAAATTTCAACCATAAACGGAAAATTACTGCAAGTTACGCCTCACGTGACCTTCCACGACACTTAATGAGAAAGTTAAATAACAAAAATAACATAGTATTACTGATAACATTATATCTTCTGATAACATACACAAACTAATGATGGAGCGTTAACTGTAAAGAGAGGCTCACGGCCCCTGAACTGGCCCCTTAAACAATTATGACGATTAAAAACTAATTTAAGCTTAACCGATAATATCTCTTGCCGAAAATCCCATCTAGGGCATTATCTTCAGAAATGTCGAATTCGAATTGGAATCGCTCTCTGCCTATGTCAAGCAGTGGCTTCCCTGGCCTATCGAGTCTGCTGACTTGAAAACGTACACGACGGAGAACCCGTCGTGCAATCCCTTTGGCGGGAGGATTGCTGGAACCCGGTAATCGAATACGACGTCCCGAACGAGCATAAATAAACAAAATAAACAAAAATAAACGAACATATTAGCATAAAACATTTAAAC
>JAHWFO010049243.1:5688-20166 GCA_023313115.1 Rhysida immarginata
CCCCCCAGGTAAGTCCCCCTAGGTTAACCCCATTGCCCCCCGCTGCCTCGAGTGCTCCTTTTTCTCAGGAGCCTACCTCCTCCGGCCCCATTATCGCTGGTCGAGACAGGCTATGCATCCTCTGAGTGGATGGACCCATCAGCTCGGTGGATCTGATGAAATTACTATTGAGAGAAGGGGGTGTCCCAAGCAAACTCTTGTCTGGGAACCCCGCTATTGTATGTCTACAGGAGCTAACACCGAGCACCTTTAGTGTGCTCTTTCAGACTACTGATTTAGCCAATCGCCACTTAGATTTGAGATTAATGAAGCTGAACGGCATCATTATGGAGTGGAGTCCTGTGGTTCCTCGAAAAACCACAGTTACTTTGAGAGGAGTGGATCCCATGATTCCTCTTACTCATCTTGAGCGAATTTTTTGCCATTATGGCGAAATTGAGCTAGCGAGGGAAGCCTTTGAAGGGTTCCCTCTTTCCCAGACTGGAGACATCCTGATGAAGATCAGGATGGCTAAGGACATCCCCGACACCTTGTGCTTATTTGACGACAAAGTGTAAATATTTTACCCGCGTATGAGGAAGGCGTGCTACTACTGTCATGCCACTGATCATGTGGTAGCCGCCTACCCATACCTGGTGAGATGTGGCACCTGCGACAGGTATGTTGGCAAGGCGCATCAGTGCCAACCTGCTGATGCCCAATCTAAACTCGACAATCCTCCCTATACTGATAAACCTCCCAGCTCCAAGTCTTATGCAAAGGCAACGATGACCTCACCCACTGTTAGTTCTAACCCCACCAACCCCAAAGCTAGGCCCCTACCTCCCCACCCCCCTCTCCTGCGACCCACAAAAACTCAGGTAAGTCAGATTCCAGCTCACTTGCCTCTGTTTTTGCCTTCCCACCCAGCCCTATCTCCCATGTACCCACATCTCCCACCCCTTCCACTCCCACCTCCTCTAACCTTTCCACACCCTGTAAGTCCCCAAGCCCAGCTACCCCTTCCTCCCCAACCCAAGAACCCGTTGACTCCCACCCCGCCTCCCCTGCCCAGCCCAACTCCCCTGCCCACCCCACCTCCCCTATCCACCCCTCTTGCCACCGCCTAGCTTTAGCTAATCTGCCCTCGTCCCCACCCAAATACTCGAAATGATTAAGGAGCAAACACAAGTAGCCTTCCCCCACATCCTCCCTGCCATGCAGGTTCACTTCAAAATTTTTCTGTACACGGACGACATTGTCGTCATTGCCAGTAACCAGCTCTCCCTTAGCAGCCTCTTTGACGCTTTTAAAACGTTCACCGATACTACTGGAAGCTCCCTGAACTATGACAAGTATCAGGGCATTCCACATGGGATGTGGTCGCCCAGTGACTTTCAGTGTTTCCCTGTTTCTTGGGGTGAAACACTCAAGGTCCTGGGCCTCCACCACTCATTCTCCCCAGCCCCACTCCCAGCGTCCCACTTCAAGCTTGCTCCGCTACACTCTCCCATTTCCAGAAGTTCAACTTATTCTTGCTTACCAGAAGCAAAATCCTCAGGTCCTTTATCGCCCCCAGGATCATCTACCCATCGTTACTCCACGACTCTCCCTCTGACTTTGTCCACGCCTTCCCCTCTCTCCCCAACTTTGTTTGGGGAAACCGCGTGAAGAGGAAGCCTCTCAACTCTTCTCAACTTCTCTTGTCCCTCAATATGGGGGCCTTTGTGTCCCGAACCTCCCAGTCCTTATTTCAGCAAATAGACTATCTACCTTCATCAGGATCTTTTCCAGTCACCCACCGCAGCGGAAACCCTTTGTTTTTTCTCATATGGGGCCCTTTTTTTAAAAAAAAACGGGCTTCCCTTCGACCCTTCTCTCGCTCTTCTTGCCAACTCCGATGCCCCACTCTACGGTAACCTCAAAGACACCATCCGCTCCCTCACTCCCAAACTCTCCTCCCTCCAGAGCGACTCCTACCCCCAGCTCACCTCCAAGTGGTTCTCCATTGAACTATCTCCCAAAGACCCTTCCGCAATCGTCAAGGCCCTCCCAAGCTCTTCTTGGCAACCCATTTTTCATGCCCTCTCTAAAATGCGCCACGAGCCCTTATGGTTCGACGTTAACTGGAGACTTCTCCATAACACTTCACGCTTACAGACCTTGTCTCTTGGAGGAGAGCCTCCTCGGATAGGTGCCACGCCTGTGAGGGAGACCCTCGACCACACCCTTATCACCTGCAAGGTGGCCAGTGCCTGCTGGCTCAGCCTTTCCAGACTCCTCAAGTTACCAATCTTTCACGCCCTCCCCATTAAGTACTTTACTAAACAGGATTCAAAAGCCAGACTCCCCTTTGCCTGCATCATCATTATCGGTTTATTTAAATTTTTATCTGGAAAGCCCGCACTCTGTACTTTAATTCAGTTAATCAATCGCCCCAAACTATCTGGTCCAAAGCCCACTCGGCCATGTGGCAATTTCTCCTATCCAAGTGGAGGCACCTCCCATGCCCAGCCTTTATCAAAAATTACGGAAAATGTCCCTTATTATGTACAGCCTCGAAGACTAACTGACAGCCTTATTTATACTTTCCCTGAGAGACCTCCCTAGCTTGCCTCCTTGTATGAATGTGTGTGAATGATTGTCTTGGAAGCATCTGCACCTTCCGATGGGGTATGCAAGTGTTGATTGACTTCTGCCCTCCACTTTTGTGCCGTTTTCATATAAATATTGCCGTACCCTTTTTGTTGTGCTGTTCCTCCCTTTCATTTGTTGTTTCATCTCTCCCTTCACCAGGAGCCAGGTGAAAGTTCGGCACCCGGGCATGTTCGACACCTGGCTCCTGGCTATAGGTTTGCAGTGCTACAGACGCCAGTTAATACTGCCTTATGTATGGGATTGAAGATGTCCCTTGAGTTTTTGTCCGTTATCCGTTGAGCTTATGTCTTATTATTATTATTATTATGTTGTTTTGCATATTGTATTAGTTTACTGTTTATCGTATACTGTCTTCATGTGGGTCGCTACAATCCACTTCAAAACCTGTAGTCTAAAAATACACTAAAAATTTACATAAAATAAAGTATACAAAAATTTATCGAAATAATCTGTTCTTCGGATCTAGGTCCAGTTAAGTATTGTTGTGAACTAACCCACCCCTCTCTCCTCCCATACTCATACACTCAAAGTCCCTGACCTGCTTCACTTCCATGGCAGGCCACCTTTTAGAGGCAATCGCTGTGTAAGGTCCTGGTAAACAGTTCTTTCCCTCACCTACTCCATTCCCCGGTGCAGTGGTTGGAGGGGCACGCTTGAAACATAGCGTGTTATTCGAAAACTACTGCGGGTGATATTCCTATGGTCAGCCTTTAGCCCTCCCTTCCCTGGTGCAGTGGTTGGAAGGGCACTCTTGAAACACAGCGTGTCACTCGAAAACCGTTGCGGGTAATAACCCCATGGTCACCCTTTAGCCTACCCTCCCTCTCTCCTGTCTCCTTGCATGGTCACCACCCTTCCAACATACCCACCATGAACCCAGACAATTCAAACAGCCCAATGTTCCAGGCTGAGTGCCATCCTGATGGCTCAAGCAATGATATACCTGCCATCGATCAGATGCCAAACCCCTGGACTCCAGATGAAATACCTGCCATTGATTAGATGCCAAATCCCTCGACTCCAGATGGAGTAACTGCCATGACGCAGATCCAACACCAACCACGTCTGATGACAGAGCATTGGCCCAAAGCCCCTCCTTCATCCCAACAAGTGAGATACCCGCCAGCAGACTGCTCAGACGTGGCAACCTATTGGTTGTTTTCTTCCCAACTCTCTCTACATTTGCTTGCATCAAAAAGGACTGCACCTCCATGTTCCCCAGCACAACCTGGTCCGCCATGCGCAGATCACTGGAATGCCACCTTTTCAGCGACCATGCCATTACAATCGCATCAACACACCAACAGATGCTGCAGATATCTGCGGAACATTGGGAGGCCGCACCCCCTCCACCGATGACTCTCCAATTCAAATGCAATGCCGGCCCAGAGTCATACCCCTCCAAGCACGGCTTGCAGAACCACCTAAAATGGCACCAATAAGCATCCTAAAAGAACGTGCACACAATGTCACCCTTCCACTTCCAGCCACCAGGAAGAAGCGGAACATGTCACCTCTCAGGATCAACCAGAAACCAATATCCCCAGTATCCAAGAACCAACACTAACGAATGACCTATCCAATCCAAGGATCCCCCCACCACCCCCCCCCCCCCCCCGGACAACCCTGACTGATCCCCACTAACACCCTCAATAGCCGAAAACTTGCAAACCACCCTTGATGCCCTAGTGCCCCAGAATCCTCACCCTCAGCACTCACCCCCCTAGAGTCCCCCAGCTCACCGACAACCTCCTCCCTTGAGGAGTCGGACCCCGAACAGAACTTCATCAGTACCCCCACACCAGACGACGCACTAGCTGACGATGCCCCTGATGAGCCCATCCACCCATCAGAACAGGTGACCCCTAACAACGATGCCTCTCCATTTGAGGAGTTTAAACCCATATTTACTGAATTGGCATCAGCAGACGCCACCGACAGCAACTGGGGCATTTTTGAAACACAGCTGAACCACCTCACGCACAGGGTCGCGGAACTAGTCAAGCTACCTCCAGAAACAGGGCAGCATAATGGAGGGAAAACCATACATGCTGACGATGCACAAGCCCTCCAAGCACTCTACCGCTGCAATCGCCATAGAGCAGTACGAACAGTCCTGGAAGCCCCGTCGCCCAACTGCCCCATACCATTAAACGACCTGGAAAATTACTTCTGCAAGACATGGAGCCCCAGCCAATTCGACAAGACCATTTACAACAAAACCACTCAAGCCTCAGAGCCTGTCAGCATCTCCCCCTTCACAGTAGTGGAGGTACAGACCAGACTGAAGAAATGCGAGAACTCTGCACCGGGCTCAGACAGAATCACTTACCAGCACTGGACATCCGTCGACCCAACTGCGTTGGTCCTCACTCCCATTTTCAATATATGCTTTAAACACCGCCACATACCCAGCACATGGAAACGCTCCACAGCCATCCTGATCCACAAGAAGGGCGACCTCCAAGATCCAACTAATTAGCGACCCATCTCCCTCCTCAGGACAATATCGAATCTATTCACAGTCATTATGACTGCCAGGCCCTCCACATGGTGCGACCAGCACGGAATACTGTCCCACTGCCAGAAGGGATTTCTCCCATATGACGGTGTCCATGAGCACAACTTTGTGTTACAGACCAGACTGGAAACCGCCCGCAGGAGTCGGTCAGACATTTGCATTGCATGGCTGGACCTCTCAAATGCCTTTGGAAGTGTCCCCCATCCCGCCACTGCCCTCCTGGTATCGGGAGCAGGCGGTCCGTTCATTGACCTCATCACCAACCTCTAAAGTAGCACCACATCCTCCATCCGTGCAGAAGAGGGCCTCTCCAATCCGGTCTCACTGCTGGCAGAAGTGAGGCAAGGGTGCCCCTTGAGTGGGTTACTTTTCAATCTAACAATCGACCCCCTCATACCAGGAATCCAGCAAGAATCACCTGACCACCAAATTCTGGCCTATGCAGATGATCTGTGCTTACTATGCTCAAACCCTCATTCCCTACAGAACAACCTTGACTGATTGGTGGAGAAGAGCCAAAAACTCAACCTACAATTCAATGCGAGTAAGTGCTTCTCTCTCTACCTGTCTGGGAAAACCCCTGATGGCTGTCGCCCTTCCACCTTCACCATTGGCGAGCACCCTATAACCTGCCTAGGGGACGGCGAAACAACATGATATCTCAGGAAGCCAGTTGGGTTCCAAGTCGTATCTGATTGGAACTCATTTGAATCCATCATCGAAACTGGCCTCACAATCCTACACTGGAAGTTAGCTACGTGGCAACACTTGGATGCATTAAGGACATTTTTCATGCCCTCGATCCAATTCACCCTACGTATGGGATTCTTTTCCAAGGGCGAGTGGAAAAGGGTAGACATGGTCCTGCGTCCAGAGATCAAGCAGACCCTCAACCTTCAGCAAGAGGCGTCCAACGATTACCTCTACGGCAGCAGAGCAAAAGGGTGCTGTGGGCTGCAACTACTGGCTGATGACTCAGACATCCTCCAAGTGGACAACGCCTAGAAGCTACTCTCATCAACGGACCCAATCGTCCTCGACTTGGCCCGCAGTTCAGTTAAAACCACGGTGGCTTCTTGCCTACAGCGAGACGTCAATCTCCAGGACATTCCAGCGTATCTGAGCAGCAAGCAGGATGGAGAATTCCACCACTCCACCAACGCACTCCGGAACTGCTGGACTGATGCATGCAAGACATCGGGCTGGCTAGCAGTTTCCTGGAGTTTCGAAAACGAGCTGCCTGTCCTTCAAGTTAATGACGTAGTTGTCCGCCATAAACAACGAAATCGACTATCTATGACTCTTCGACTCACCATCTCCAACAAACGAGCCGAGGCACTGCAACACCTTCCCAGCCAAGGTAAAGTCATGCAGTGTATGGCAGAGGCCCCTGCTAGCTCCCACTTCATGCTATCGGGCCTCTACACGCACTTTGCTAACTGCAGATTCATACACAGAGCACGACTAAACCTAGTACCCCTGAACGGAGCACGTCACAGCAGAGAAAATAACAACAAATCCTGTCGACACTGTGATTACCAGAACGAGACTGTCCCCCACGTCCTCTGCCACTGCATGCGCTATGCTGATGCCATGCAATGACGCCACAACGCCATCGTAGAGCGCATCAGAACCGCTGCCAGCTACAAAGGCCGCATCATCGAGGGTTCTAGCCTACGACCAGCCATCGAGGGTTCTAGCCTACGACCAGACCTTATTATTGCTATGAAAGAAATCTGTTACATCGTGGACGTGACCTGCCCATTTGAGAACACCAAGGAAGCACTCCTGAATGCGAGGCAGGCCAAGATAGAGAAGTATGGCCACCTAACAGACAGCCTGCGCAGAAACTTCCACACCATAACAGTGGAACCTGTTGTTGTTGTGACTCTAGGCTCCTGGGACTCCGACAATGACAAATTCATCGCCAAGACCTGCACCCGCAGATATGCAAAGACATTCAAGAAGCTGCGTGCGTTCAACCTTATAAAAGTGGTCACGCGATATTTATATTGATCACCTCACAGAGGTTCGCCAATATTGATGTCAGCGTGGTCCTCACTTTATGATACATGATGGTTAAGCCACCTTTTTTTGAGGCAGTGATGATAGTTATTGGTCAATAATAACAGTAATCGTTTGGTCCTAATCAAAGTGGCGCCCAAACATTAATCTGAGCCTCTGTTCTTATCAGCTTAATATCTGATATGGCTCTCATTGGGGACCAGAATAAACTGATTTTGGAACATGGTGGAAAGCTCGGGGCTTGCTCTTGGATTAATTAATTGGATTTATTACCTTTTACCAATTCTTTTCCATTACCCTCCCCTTTTCCCTTACCCATTTTTTTGTTTATTCCCTTCCTATTCTTCTTTTCCTATTCCTCTGTGTACAGATCAGTGTAACGCCGCGAGGACCTCTTTAACACCTCCACCAGTGCAGCTTCCATTTGCGTGTGACCGGTGTTCACAACGTTTTGCTGGAAAAAAGGCATTATACAACCATAAGGTTGCTCACAATCTCCGGGACAGGAAGGCAGCAGCAAGTGTGCCCTTGCCTGTTCCTGATATTAGGAATAGTAGGGCAAGAGGGGAGCAGTCAAGATCTTCTAGCACCCCTCCAGTAAATAATATGGATGAGGAAAGGCAGGTTGAGGAACAAAATGCTCCTCCCATGAATGTGGACTCTCCAAATAATGACATAATTAATTCACAATCTCTACCGTCGGTATCAGTATCTCATTCTTTGCTATCTCAATCATCTACTAGTGAAGATAAGTGAGGAACCCACTGTGGACAATGACACAACATTGGTTGGTGAGCAGGTCTCTTTGGTGGAGGATCCTGTTTTGTTAACACCTGATGACAGGTCCTCCATTGATCAATTTGCGCCTGGACTAGATGAAATTTTGTCTTCTGTTTGCTCCGCAGATTTGTGGGGTAATTTCCAGGCGCTGTTAGAAGAGATCTCTGTATACATCACTACCAGTATAGGGATTCCTCCGCAACAGGCTGACCAAAATCAAGAAAGAACACACAGGTCGGTTGATCCCATGGACGCGAAATCCAGTCAGCGTTTATACCAGATGAATCGCCGAAAGGCCATCCGGTGTATCATCCACGGGCAATCACCTGAATGTGACCTGGGTGTGGATGTTGTGGAGGAATATTTTAGGTCTACATGGTCGTCACAAGCATGTGATCTAACCCTATATGATACCACAGTAGAGGACTGCCCCCCGGTTGACTTACATCCATTTAGCTTGGAGGAGATCAGTAGACGCCTTCGTAAATGTGAAAACACATCTCCTGGCGAGGACAGGATCACGTACAAACATTGAAAACAGGTTGATCCGGGATGCTACATTATAACCAAAATTCTAAACATATGCTTAAAATATGGTAGCATTCCGGACACCTGGAAGACGTCGATCACTGTCCTCATACATAAAAAAGGGGACCGGGATGATGTAGGCAACTATCGTCCGATCGCATTGACTTGGACGATGTACAAAATATTTACATGTTGCCTTTCGAAGCGTCTAACTGACTGGCTGGTCGAGAACTCCTTCATTTCTCCATCACTGAAGGGATTTCTTCCTTTCGATGGAGTGTTCGAGCATAATTTTGCCCTCCAGCATTGGATGAATATTGCTCGCCGGGAAAAAGGTGAATTATGTTGGGCCTTTCTCGATCTCACGAACACATTTGATTCCGTGCCAAATGAGGCTCTCACATGAAAATTTGTATACTTATAGTAGTTTACTAAAAAATTTAGCTAATATACACGAAAAACTGGTATAAGGTTCTTAGGTCTCCACAGGGGCCCTGGAGCCCAAATCACCAATAACCTCTAACATTTGAATAATAAAAATGCCTAAGAACTTGAAGTTTTTTATTTTTACAGTGCGTTACTTAAAAACTGAAGACAATTTACAAGGAGACTAAGAGGTTAGAAGGGTTAGAAAGATTGCCGGTGGAATGTTAAGAGATGATAGCGCGGCTAATTGCCGAGGTTTAAGAAGATGGAAGAGAGAGAATCGTGACCGGGTTGACGGACGGGAATTCCCGGTGAAGCAAGAACCTAGTGGGCGGAATCATACGGCCATAGAAGGCAGCTGCGTATGTCATTGTTCCAGAGAATTCCAGGCCTGCAAGAAAACGGATGCTAACCGGCAAGTGAAGACGAACGCTGAAAGAGTTCGTAAAATGAGTGTCAAATGCCAGCGAGTGGAAAGCCGACCCGTCAAATCTCGCTGTTATGAAGTGAAGCATGCCGCCCCGGATTCTCATCGTTCCAGAGTAATCTGCGCCAATTTTACGGAACAACGCAGCCATTTTACGAGGGATAATACCTCAACATTGGAAATCAGAACTCAATCCAAATCTACGGAGTCAGCAGGTAACAGGGGATTTCCTAAGTCATGTGGCCATGGGGCTCCTCAAGCCTTGCTTTCTCTAGATAAGTTAGCCAGTAAGCTTTATTTGATTGATGAAGATATTAGTGCTTCTACGTAGACTGTTAAGATAATTATGTGTTGGCAAATTAACTGTCTTGTTATCTTCCCGTATTTATTTGATAGCTTCCGCTCCTGTGCCGCTCACCTGCTTGTGGAGGAATGCTAACGTTCCCTAATCCGCCAGCGAAATAAGTATTGTGCCCTCCCCATGCTGCAACTTCCTTACAATGGACGAACGGAATCATTTCAATCTAATTTCCTGTATTATTTAATATGAATTTGCGTAACACACTTTGAACCCATACAAGTGAAGATCCCTTAACACTTGAGAGCTATAGGTTGTATAGTTAATTATTTGTCAAGAATTATTGTTGTTCGGGCCGACTACTCTATTGTGAATGTTTACAAGTGACTACTTATTATTTACCTTTATATTGCATCATTCAAGAAAATCCATTAAAGCTCATTATTTCGTTCACTCTGCCTGATCTGTTCTCCACCTCTACCATACTTCCTAAAATATTAATTAAATATCCATGATAGTGCACTATTAAATACCCGGACAGAGGTCGATGCGTAAAATGGAAACAAAAATTCAACATGTCATGACACGGTTTGTATGAGTCACCTATCGCACTGCAGTTGCATGGATTTTTTTTAGTAGCGTAAAGAATTTGTGTTCAGACACGCATTATAACGACACATGTGAACAAGTATCGTCGAGAAGGTAATGTTGATCGATTGGTAGAGCTACAAAACAACCCTTTCCGACGTCAAAATCAGCTATTCCGAAATTACAAAAGTATGCAATAAGCGATGCTTGTAGTTTCCAAGAAAGGGATATCAAGGGTACTAAATAACGATCGGCGCTATTCTTTAGGGTAAAAAGTAGGCCAATATGAGACCATCCACTAGCTTGATCGAAGTTCGGGCTCTCGTAACCTGATGTAAACCCACTAATAGAACGGGCCATTGTGTACACGGTAAACACAATCATTAATCGTGATTTACAATTGGAGAAGCGACACAGGAGCCACGTTCATAAGTTGTTGCCGCGCCATTTTCAAACGCGGACGGACCAACTGCCGTAAACTGTATAAATGATACCTGGCGGATGAAAAGTGTCAATACGTGGTCACACAAGATAAGGGGCAACAAGAGCCGAGCCATTTTTTACCCCCCAAGTGGTTCTAAGGACTAAAGAAAATGGTACTCTGAATGCAAGGAACCTTTTCAGAAGGGTTCATGCTCGTGGCGGAATACGCTATCTCAGCAGGTTAATTTTACACAGAGTAGAGTCAAAACTCAAAGTCAACGCCATGTACTATCAGACTAACTCGCATATTTACCCGTGACATCGCCGTAAACAGTGTATGGTTTGTACGGTACAGGGGTAAGCAATGTATGGCTGCACCAAGACAAGACCATACCGAAATCTGCTCTATTCCATTCAGCGACATATCCTGGACGCATCACCTATGGATTTTTTGTGGCTTTGGCCTATTTAAACGAGCCGTCGGAAAAAGACGACCGCGAACAGTGGAGGGTCTTTAGGAAACGTGTCAACAAGAGTATATATGAATTGATCGTGGGGTTCTGCGTTCCGGCTTCTTGCAGTAGAAACTACCATGAAGGGCAATAGCAGCGATGCTTAGCTACCAGACTGAACAAATCGATGGTGGAAAAAAGGGTTTTCCAACTTTTCTCGCCCTCTGTAGCTTATTACCATAAATGCCTAACATCGCTTGTATAGAATTCTGAAGCCTTTCCAGTTCACGCTATTTCCTAGGTATTATTTAATGATTTGCCAACTTTGTCATGATTTGGGATGCCGTTTTATGGGACATATTAAGTCTTTTGATGGTCTAAAAAGTTCATATATCTCCGATTTATAACTTACACTTCTGGTTTATCCTATCATGGCTAAAGTGTTCTTTGCACATGATGGTCTACTTCACAAAAACAGTATGCTATCCAGAAAACTGTTACACCCAATCGTAATCATGTAGTGGTCTGTAGAGGTGTTCCTGTTGTATCTCTGTCAATACTGTTGAGCGTCAATCACGAATCTGGGACCACCTCCGGCAACGTTCCGACATGTGCCAATTGGATGCCATGGCGTGCAATACGATTAACCGACATGCTGTTAGGGAGAAGCGGCTTCTCTAATGTTTTGTCTAATCAATTTAAAAGTGGTCTATTCAAAATTTCCATTAATTTACAAGTTTTCTTGTTATATACTAGGTGATCGAAATCTTTAGGGCGATCCAAAAGTAAGGACAAACTTAAAACTCAATAATTCACACGCGAATGCAAATAAAAAGATTCCCTTTGAAATGAAGTCGGATTTTTTCCAAGGAAAATAAATTAATGCTAGAATTGTTCGGTTTTTGACCAACACATGGCATTGTGAGGTTACAGACATTAAAATTCTAGATAGATAAAATATGGACACTCCCGCCCTTTCTGTGCAAAATTCCATCTACAGGAATGCCAAAAGGGTCAAATCGCGGGTTATGCAACAGCATTGCAAGAACCGGAAAAATTATAATTAATTCTAAAATAATGAAGTTATTATAAAAATTACTTGCATTCCTATAGATGTCTCTATGAAGGAATTTTGCACAGAAATGGCGGCGTGTCCATACTTTGGTTATAGTGGCTAGAAGAATAGTGTGGCAGCGAGCGTTCATATCTGATTCCTCGAATGATGATCCCGCCAGATGGCAGCTACATCAACATAGTAGCTAAACATCCAGAGCTTTACATTAATAACGCTCCATTAATTTCTTCGTAAAATTTATAAATTTGATTTATTATTTCATTTTCATTCCAGAACATTAAATAATATATCATTTTAATAATATTTCGACCCTCCCCTTTTTGTTTTTAATTTAGAGATGATTTTGCAGTATTTTTTTAATTTCATATGATTTTATTCTTTTTCAGTTATCTTATAGAGAAATACACGACCGTTTAACACTGAGTTATTTTTTTCATCTGATTTTAATTTTGCAATAAAATAGCACCCCTTCCCTTCTTGCTGCTGCATTTTAAAATTTCAAGAACCACTTTTCTGTCTAGATTTCTAATTTATTTTTTTCTTTATGTAAAATCTAAGAAAATCAAAATACTTTTTAAAAATTCCTTACTTTTAAATAATGAAATGCAATCAAAACAGCTTTAAATACAAATTTATTATATAGCTTCCTTTTTTTAAATAATAAGAATTTATTTTTTTTCAAAACTATTAACCTAAAATATCTGATATTTAAATATTTTATCACATAAAAAAGTAATTTGGTTGTTATTCATGTGATAAATGAATTTTATATGAAAAAAAGATATTCTCTTTGTATATCTATATATTTTTCAATATTGTGCATTCAACATATGAGACCTTCCAACTTACAGAGGCGAACGCCTCATTTCTTAAATATTTTCTCCTGAAACATCTGTGAAAATTCATTTTTTATCATTTGTATGGTAGTCAGCTGTGCACAGCTTTATATTATTAGATTTTATGTTTATATTTAATTAGACTTAATTTAGCAGATCTACACTATATGATCACAAATATCCGGACACATGCACGTTTGCGCTCTAGCCACGATTTCATGGAAATCAATAGGGCGTTGCACATCCCTTTGCCCGAATCACAGCTTCCACCCTTCGGGGAAGACTTTCCACCAAATGTTGGTAGGTACTTTCCGGAATGTTCCTCCATTCCTCCCGAAGAGCGAGAATCAGTTCAGGTACAGAAGTTGGCCGATGTGATCTGGCCCGCAAGCGTCTTTCCAATTCATCCCACAGACTCTCTATAGGATTGAGGTCGGGACTTTGTGCCGGCCAACCCATTTCTTCGACCCCTGAGTCCGCAAACCACTGCTGTACACGCCTCGCTTTGTGGCACGGAGCATTGTCGTGTTGGTAGAGAAATGGCCCGTTTCCGAAAAATTGCCACAACGTTGGAAGTGCACAGTTGTCCAAAACAGTCAGATAACGGTCGGAGTTCATGATTCCTTGCACAGGAACGAGCTGGCCCAGTCCGTACCGTGAAAATGAGCCCCACACCATGACTCCTCCTCCTCCGAACTTGACTGTGGGCTCTGTGCACTCAGGTAAGAAGCGTTCTCCAGGTATGCGCCAAACCCAAACTCGTCCATCGGATTGCCAGAGTGTGTAGCGAGATTCGTCTGTCCACTTTACACGTTTCCATTGGTCCATTGTCCAGTTTTTGTGGGCTTTGCACCACTCCAGACGTCGCTTGGCGTTGACCCTGCTGATGTGGGGCTTGTGGGCAGCAGCACGGCCATGGAATCCCATCGTGTGCAGTTCCCGACGAATTGTCATGGTACTGGCATCATTTGCAGAGGCGTTTCGAAACTCTGTGTCAATTTTTTCCGCCGAGGACTTCCGGTTGCTGCAGGTGACACGACGAAGCACTCGACGGTCTCTGTCCGTTAGTTTCTTGGGTCTACCGGTTCGTTGTTGAACTGTTGTTGATCCCTGGGTCTTCCATTTCATAATGACATCGCCTACTGTTGACTTGGGTATCTGAAGAAGGCTGGAAATGTCACGCACGGACTTGCTGCATAGGTGACATCCAACGATGGTTCCACGTTGGAACTCACTGAGCTCTGCCGAACGACCCATTCTTGCCAATGTTCAAGCAGAGTTGTGTCTGAAGGTGTGGGAAGCTATTTAAATGATGTGCAAGTCATTATCATGTGACATTGGGCCAATCGATGATCTGTGAGGGGTGTCCGGATATTTTTGATCATATAGTGTATGTTTAATGATTAATTACTCAAAATGTAATTTCTCTGGTTCAGAAGGGCTCATATTCCATGCTTTATCT
>JAHWFO010049247.1:7758-27044 GCA_023313115.1 Rhysida immarginata
TAATAATAATAATAATAATAATAATAATAATAATAATAATAATAATAATAGTCTTCTAAAGCCACTGTAAGCAGGTGTCCACCAACAAACCAAACTTATGTTAAAAAATTTTCTTTGAACATGCAGCAAATAGCTAGCAAACTACTATAACGCAATAACGCCAAAGCTCTTGCTATATTAGCGAAATACTAGAAATACATACATCAGCTAGAATTTAGACGAATTAATTTCAGCTGGCAGTAATAACACAACAGTGTAAATACCACGCAGAATGTGGCAATAAAAATGTGACATACTGTAGAAAAGTTTGCTTGAGCGCAGCCTTGAGAACACCATGCACTACGTCTACGCCAAATATCTAACACTAGCCTCTGTCATGCATTGTGCACGCGAAATTTTACCACGCAGAACTGTGCTAATTGTTACTTGAATCTGTCCATGATAATGCCACGCGAATGCTAACCACGCAGAATCGCGCAAATTGGTAAAGCTCTGCCTGTGCTCATCTGTGAAAAAACTCCAAATAAATGGCTTACCATGCAGAATGTACGAGGGGAGATCAAAAAGTAAGTTGCACTAACCTGCCGCAGGAGCGCGCTGTATATCGCAATCTTGGACAAAGCGGAGAAAGGGACATTATCTGCGCAGACTTCGGATAGGACGGTTGCTGTGGTTTCCCGTCGTGTTTTGTGTGAATAGCGGGCAAAAAGCCATGGCGCGTCAACTGGATGTCCACTCCAAACTTGAGGTGCGAGCAGCAATCCGATTTCTATGGGCCAAACGGGTGAATTGCACGGAAATTCATCATGAAATCACTGCTATATATGGAAATTGAGCGCCGGTGTGATTTTCTTGCACGATAACGCAACACCTCACAAGGCCCGCCAAACGTGCGAACTGCTCCAGCGATTCAAGTGGGAGGTTTGGCAACATCCTCCATACAGTCCCTACTTAGCGCCATGCGACTTTCATCTTTTCGGTAAGCTCAAAACGGATCTCGGTGGAAACAATTTCGAAACGATGAGGAGGTGAAAGCGGCTGTCACCATGTGGTTACAAAACGCTGGAGGAGATTTCTATGCATTCGGAATCGAAAAGTTGGTTGATCGTTCGGATAAATGTTTAGGGTCTCTTGGGGACTATATGGAAAAGTGAACCTATATTGTATGCTGCTATAGCCGTGTTGCTTTTGTATAGGTGGTGTAATAAATGGCCATACCGTGGAACTGCAACTTACTTTTTGATCTCCCCTCGTATATAACTGTGTCATGCAGAGAATAGAGTATGCAAAACTTACTTTAGAAATCTATTGTGGACACATACGGATATATATGGGTCAAACAGAGAACCTCCTTTTTTGAAGTGGGTAAAAACAAGATAAGCACTTAACCAGATAATAACTTGGCTTAGACAACAGAAACATATGAATTAATTGTTGCCATGGCTGAATTTAACAAAACTGACAGTAGTGAGAGATAATGAGAATTGACATGAGAGTTGCCATGTATGGTTGGTCATGAGATATATATTATTGGTTTGTGCATATTGTTGGTAAACTGCGTGCTGATACCATTGTTGAAAGAATGCGATGAGCCTATACATGCAAAAACATTGCTTTGCATTTTTGGCCATGAGATGCCTCTTATTTGAGTGACGTGATATCATCATGAATATTGATTATTAGCGAAAATTATTATTCTTTCCAAATCTGAGTTATATTGTGACCTTCCTCTTGCTTTGAAGTTGAAGGGTGCAAAATTTCATCAAGATCAGTATACCACTGTAGATTTGTTTAAGAAACAAACAAACAAACCCATAAAGATTCTGCTTTATAAACAGGTTATAACAGTCCAATTGTTACAAACCTATATTTCTTATATATTTGATCATAATAAGCATTTTATGTGCTATAAACATTAGTCTGGAAATGCATAATTGAAGAGTTACAGAAGTGAATGTGGCTCATTCGCAGTTCTCACTATCGAACCCTGCTACCGACTCCACTTGCGAACGAATGGCCTCAACCAACGTGAGCAATCATGTACTTTAACTAAGAGCATGCAAATTAACTTCCAAAGTGAAAAGTGCAATCCGTCATTAGTATCTGTCTGCGATTATGGCTGGCTACACGTTTGGTTAGTAAACTGAAATGGTATTAGTGTATACTTTCCGGGACTATCTTGGCGAAACATTAGGTGAACAAGGGGATCCAGTGGCATGGCTACCAAGGTCACTGGCTTTAAACCCACTGGACTTTTTTTTTGGGGGGGGGGGGGGGATTTAAAGAGCATCGTGTATGAAACTCCAGTGGAGTCAGAAGCGGATCTTGTAGCACGGTTGGTTGCAGCTGCTGAAAACTCTAAAAAGACACTCCAGTGCTACTCGACAGATTATACAACAACTTACAGCGCAGATGCCAAACATGCATTGAGATTGCAGGCCATCAGTTTGAACAGCTACTGTAAGAGCAGTGAAGGCTGCATGTGTTCACTTCTGTAACTCATCAGTTATGAATTTCCGGACTAATATTTATAGGACATAAAATGCCTATTATGATCACTTATATAAATACTATAAGCTTGTAAAACTTTGATAATACACCCTGTATATAAATTAGCAGATGCATCCAGCATTGCCTGGGATTATTAGCACAATAACCTGAAGAAGATAAAGAGTAGCTCAAATTGGTTTTCAGTAATTTTACAATTTTTTGGTTGTAGACGAAGCTACCGTTGTGCAGATGTTTCTGATGCCCAGATATTTTCTTTCTTCTCTGAACAAAACATTCATTTCTTATAGTGTCATTTTGATATGTATGAATTACATGTATCCTTCGAAAGATAATTATTCAGGATAATACGGTATACGTGTTGATTTGAAGAGTCGAGTAAATGTATGCTTTGTTTTCAGTTATGTCATCAACTCTCGCCTGAGCGAAGGAACTATTTCCTCTGACACCTTACCAATGGTTCTGAATAGTCTGCAATCTCTCCATTATCACCAGTTACTGTTCATTTTTAAGATTTTCAAGTAATTATTAAATTCTAATTATTATCAACTCTAAGAAAAGCCCAACCGACTGAAATCTATGTAATGTTGAAAATTCAATTTTGTTTTTTAATTCGCAAAAGTTGACAAAATCTATATAAAATGCTTGTCAGCCAACTGATAAAGTGACCTTGGTTCACGAAATATATACCCGAGTCTGTATTAAATATGTTTTGGGGATTTGAGGTTTGTGCTGTCTTTACTTACTTTAACCTTAATTATATTGCAGAAACTTTGACTTGCAGGACCTACCTTCATCAGCAGAGGCACCTGATTTGCCCCAGATAATTACAGTTTTAAGTAAACAGAACAACTTCAAGAAGTAAAATAAGAGCTCATACTGGTTTTCAGTAATTCTACAATTACCTGCTGTAGAAGCTCACTTTGTTCAGAAAGGTTCCAACACCTGGATAACTTTTGTCTTCTATGACCATTACTCATTCATTTCTTTAGAAACATTTTCATTGATATGAAATAAATGTATCTTTCAAATGATTTTTATAGAGCAGAATAAAGCATGCTGTTGATTTGATGAGTAGAGTTGATATACGGTTTGTTATTGAATGTCTTTTACTGTCGAGCGAGCAAAGGGAATACTTCCACTGTCCTCTTTCCATTCTTTCTCAATAGTTTGCTAAATCTCATTATCTCCACTTAAGGATCAAGAAATCATTTCATTTCAAGAAAATGTTAACTTCTAAGAACTATCAATTCAAAGAAAAGCCCAAACAACAGGAATGCCATGCATTGTTACAAATACAATTTTGTTGTATAATTCTCTGAGGTGGGATGGAACCATCATTCTTAATGGCCCTCCTTATATTGCGCACATAGCTTGATAATCCGGCATCAGCCGGGACTTTATTTAACCTTCTGTTGACCTGCTTCAGTTTAAAATGTTATCCACCTTCACTACCTCGAAGCAAAGGTGGATACTTTAGACCCATCTTTCTTTCGAAGTTTCCCTTGACTTTGACGTAGAAGCTCTTAGACCCTCCTGCTCTAGACAAAGCTGCCGTTGTCCAGATGTTTTTAATTCCCGGATAGCTTTGTATCTTTCAGTTACAAAAATTCTCTGATCAATATTCATTCTTAATCTTTACTTTCCAAACACAGACCAATTTTCACCAGTCATCTGAGCATTTGTTAGGGAGCTCAAGGGAGATACGTGAAACAAACGTGCAATTTTGCTCATTGTTAATAATTCTTGGAAACAAACGTTCCATCATTACATCATCACCACCTTCGTTTCCAAAACATTCACACAGATTATATTCAAATACTAGAAGAAGCACCTGGCATTGCGTGGGATATTTACAGTTGTGGGAAACAGAAAAACCTAAAGAAGTTAAATAATAATATACTGGTGATTTTTTGGAAATGTTTGAATCTGCTGTGCAAGGTGATATCCGTGCCTTCTCCTTCACATTCTGTGTATTGATTAGGCAAAATAGGAATGTTTATTGTTTCTAACTTTATTAATGTTCTTCCTAATACCGCTCGTGCTAGAGCCAGGACGAAATAATTCATGATAAAAAATGTTTTTTTCTTTTCTGATTTCGGATTTGCAAGCTTTCAATTGGATGTAAGGCTAAAATATCTGAGATCTTGTCGAAGGCTGCCTATGTAACGGCTATCTGGGTTATCGAAGACTCGGTCGGCTCTGGATCTGCGCCTACACCTTTGTAAGGGTCAGAGTTCGAGTGATTATTAATTATTATTTTATTAATTAGAAAAACACTGCACCACCACTGGTTAAGCGGAAATATTTACTGGGATTCTTGCAGAACATCCTCACTGAGCACGTGCCTGGGGAGGCAAAGTAAAGAATATGGACTTAAAAATTCGGATAAAAATAACAAATATTTATTCAAAGAGAAAATAATTATGAAATTAATCATACAGTCTTGATGATGAAATAATCATTGTAATACCCTTTACTGAGTAAATAGGAATTAAGATGAATTTAGAAGTCAACAATGTAAACCAATAAACTACATGAAATGGAGAACGCTTTTATGGCCAGGGAACACTCGGTCTTTGATGGAACAGCTCGGTCTTGCTTCTGATGTGGCTAGGCATGGCTCTGCCATTGCTCACTGGTGGCTTGGAAGGATGCTTCGGTCGTCTGATTGTGTCATCTCGGGAGAAAGGAAAAATTAACTGCATTTTATGGGACGAGTGGCATTGTTAATTCGCGGTAAATTAACGTAAGCTAGCCTTGGTTCTGAGAACTGCTCAGATAATACTTTTGCACGTTTTACTAACTGCTCGACAATCAAACAGCATCTCTGGGCCCTTTATTCTGGCTGATGCCCCATGCATCTACGTCATGGATGGAGTGAGGGAGGCAGTAGAGGGGGATCTAGACTGTGCAAAATCTAGGAACTGACTGCCTTATCGAAAAAAACTAAAGTTCCTCATCTCACTAGGGAATGACCAATCAGTGGACAATATATGATGTCATAAATTGGAAAAATGAGAGGCCAGAAACCTCGAAAAGATGATGTCCAATCCCCAAATCGGGTGCATCACTTCCAGCGTAGTCCAGCGTAAGGGAGTTACATGGAGGAGAGCTTTTTGTGTGCTCTCGAAAATTCCTAAGACGTCATGGGGGAGAGGGTTTTCTATTTTTGAACTCATTCTCCATCCCTCATCCTGCTGTCTCTTGTGAGCTGACCCATTTTCTCTGTGGTTGTGAAATGTTAGTGCCTTCTCCCTGAAAATGAACTGCTCACGAAAGGAAATGAGCAATAAACAAATGGGTAATAAAAACCCTCTCTCATAAAGAAAGAAATTTTAACTTCACAATTAAAATTATTTATCCCATTTTAGAATTTATTCGGTAGTCTCAACTGCCCTTGGGTTACAATCAAAAATACAAATGAAATAAAAGTCAAAGTTCAAATAAATTCACAGGTCAAAATTGTCATCATTCTGGGCCATTACACCTCCCTCCTCTTTTAAGAAATGGATTAATCTGGAAACCATTTTTCCTCTTTCTTGACGTCTTCTTCTTCCTTCCGCTTTGCTCGCCCCAAGAGTGCAGTTCTTACCTAGACCATGATACCAAATATTATTTAATATTCCTAGGTATTCTAACTTTCAATAACAGTATAATAAGTCTTCGCATTAGCATATATATAAATGTACAACCCTAGCGTCAATGAACTTCGGACACCTACAGAATTTTGGATAAGTACAACGAAACTAATTGTAAACAAATGAAAATTGCTTTATTGAGTGCACAGAGCTTTAGTACAACTGTGATGTAGCATTTTAACATAAAAAATAAACGAGAAAATTAAATAAGCGACTTTTTGCAATGTTCCGTTTTCAACACGTTGCAATGAACTTCGTACACCGTACCGTTTATTGCACATTACCACTGAGTGGCGTCACCTTTCCGACGAATGACGCTCTGAAGTCGTTGAGACATGCTGGACACTAACTTCTGCGTTGTTTCTACTGGAATTTTGTCGCACTCTTCGGAAATACACGCCCGCAACTGCTGCATTGTTCGAGGCTTCCGCTGTCTGGCTTTTTGCTTTAAAATGCGCCATACATTTTCAATCGGTGACAGATCTGGGCTACAGGCAGGCCAGTC
Source organism: Rhysida immarginata (assembly GCA_023313115.1). Lineage (NCBI taxonomy): Eukaryota > Metazoa > Arthropoda > Chilopoda > Scolopendromorpha > Scolopendridae > Rhysida > Rhysida immarginata. Next base: position 14,413 of record JAHWFO010049247.1, read on the forward strand.
AAGCACCCTGAAACGCTGCTGTTGTAGCCAAGCCTTGGTGTTCCGAGCAGCATGAGGCTTCGCGTTGTCCTGCTGAAAGATGCTTGGTCTTCTATTGAACAACTTTTGGCGGGATGGACGCAGATGCTGTTGAAGAATGTTTATATAGGCAGCAGAGTTAATAGTGCCCTCGCAAAAGTGAAGCGATCCTGTCCCGGCTGCACTCATGCAGCCCCACACCATCAGCGATGCAGGCTTCTGAACTTTCCTCTGGTAACAGTCGGGATGATTACTTTCGTGCTTGGTCCTTAGCACCTTGCGACCGTTGTTGCCATACATCACTGCAAAGGTGGACTCGTCGAACCACAGAACACTATTCCACTGAGCAAGGGTCCACTTTAGATGGGCTCTGGCCCATGCTACCCGGCGACACTTAGCTACAGTGCTCATAAATGGCTTACTCTTTGTAGCGTATAAGTAATAGTTGCATCTTCTGATGTAACGGCGGACTGTGCTTTCGGATATGGGTATATGAAAATATTTTCGAGCCCAAACAGTCATTTCACTTATGGGAGCATGCCTGTTTTTCACAATGTAACGTCGAAATACTCGTAGGTCCCTAACATTCAATAACCGCTGCTTGCCTGGTGCAGTCCCTGGTTCTGTTTTCTCGATTTCTCTGAAACGCTTGATGATCCCATTAACAGTAGAGAGAGTGGAACTGATAATTCATGGGCAATAGCTCGCTGGGATTTGTTATTCTGGAACTGCTGTATAATTTTTTGCCGTATACATGTTTCTACTGGCTTACCACGTCCCATGGTTCAAAACAACACGAATACTGTGCTCTGTCGCGTGGACGGTGCTGTTAAAGCCTGATGCAAAGCGTTCTGGGCGTTTCTACAGCCTTCAGGAAAGTTCTATATGCTGGCGACCCCTTGTGTACGAAGTTCTTTGAAACCTGTTGACAACGCGCAATTTTACATAAATTTGAATAAATTATTTCACACCATTAAATCGATTCTAAATCGATGTTGATATTGTTCCATATACTCAGTAAATCTATTTTCATTAGCCTGGAATCCTCTGTATGCACTTTTCACTGTGTTTTTAGCCAAATTACTTGGTGTCCGATGTTTATTGACGCTAGGTTTGTACTTAAAGGTATTCGGTCAATAACTAATCATTCGGAAAGAGTCTTAAATTACATAAAAAGTGTACACGATTGCCTTTGATATTCAAAAAAATTATCTAAAAGGTTAATTCAAAATGGCTATTACTCTCAAGTCCTACGTAAGCATTCAGTTCTTACAGAAGTTCAAAGGTATGGTTTCATTAAAAGATTTAAAAGGTATTCATTTCAACCAAATGTTTCTAGGACAAATACTACATGCAAATTAACTGGTAATTGGGTTTATTATCAAATTTTATGCAATTATTCAAAAAAGGTTCATAAAGTCCAGGTTCAATTCAAGTAGATTATCTAGCTTTTCCCAGTACACTTTGATATAGGAGTTCAATTCATTAAATTCTGCTAAACTACGTTTAAAAATACGTTAATAAAACATTTCTAGAATTTAAATGAATTCATTAGATTGAATAAGTCTTACACAAATTTTGTCATAAAAATCATGGAAAGTTTCTCAGTCTCTCTTTTCTTCCTTTTTTCACTTTCTTAAAACACTATAAATTCTTAAGTTATTTCTATTCTTAAAATTCTTTTCACACATCCCACTCCTAAGTTAAAACTCCAACACCCTGTAAATAGTCATACCATATCCACTACTCAGGAAACTGGTCAGCTGGAAATAGGTTAGTAATTTTATTATCTCTGCCCACCTGTTGCATACACCATAAGATACTTTCTTTATAAATCAGGTGTCAGAATCTCATAAAAATATTCAAAACAATTTAAGTTTGGCTTAAGTAAATTCTGCGTTAACACCTTTTTCCAGAACGTTCATTCTTTCGGCACGCCTCTGTTCTTAGTTTGCAAAATTCGGTACCTTAGTTAGTCTCTGGTTCATTTTTTCAGTGTGCTTCCAACTTTGATGCACTGCTTACCTCAACCATGTCCATGCTTGGGTGGGACCTGCACGAGCTCTGATTTCCCTTGGGTTGTGTGGGTTGCGGGTAATCCTCGGCTCTCATCTGGGTCCTCGGTGATGTTCTGCTCACTGCTAGTCCAGTGGGTCGCCCATCTGGTATCGGGGCTGAAAAAGACTATGAAATTCCTTTCCCTTTCTGCTTATGACCAAGCGTTTCAACCATCAATAAAAAATTCAGAAAGGTAAAATGTTTTCCGACTGTGTCAGAAGCTAAAAAAAGCTAAAATGTCGGGGTTTCTGAAAAAAGATTTAAAACAGCTTCAACAAAGATCAAGACCCTTAAATGTTCTAATCATTGTTCAACGAATCATGAATGCTTATCACTAGTCTCTTAATTCTACCATTGAAAGTTAAAAGGTGTAGATTAGTATATTCTCTCTAGCTTGTAAAATTAGGCGAAACCACATGTTCATAAAACATCAATCATAATGTACTGATTCAAAGGTCGTTTCCAAGTTGCACATAAAGATTGGACTCGCAGCATATCTCGCTATTAGTAACAATGTAGCAATTATAGATTATACAAAAGCATTTATAAGATTCTGTGCCTCTCAAATTACTCTTTTTTAAACTATCTCCTTTTTATAAGATATTTGGTCCTGCACTTAACTGGTTGGTTGATTTTATATCAAATCGATGCTCTTTTCTTACATCTCATGGTTTCTCCTCCCGGCTTATATCGCGCATTGTTAGCATCCCCCAAAGCACTGTTTTATCACCTCTTTTATTTTATTTATTTATAAATGACTTACCCTGTGTTTATCTCCAGCTTTTAGTATTTTATATGCTGATGACATTTCAATCTTGTGTTCTGGTGCTAATCTTTCCCAGTTAAATACACATATTAATTCAACACTTATCACTCTTAGCGTTTGGAATCTGGCTAATTCTATGCAGCTAAATCTGAAGAAGACTATATATATGTTTTCCTTTAGCCCAATAAATTATGTTCCGTTGTAGACTTGCAAATAACTTATAACACGCGGCTTATCTCTCAAACGAGGGAATTTAATTATTTAGGTCTTCACCTAGTGCCTGACGTGTCCTGGAATAGTCACACAAATTACTTATTGTTGAATCTTAACAAGAAATTAGGATGGATATCACGTCTTAATTATTTGCCTGATAAAATTTTGTTACTTTTATATAATGCCTTAATCCACTCATCTTTATGTTTTGGAATTCAATTTTGGAGTTCCACCCCTGCTTATAATCTTAAGCGTTTATAACAGCTACAAAAATGGTTCTTGAGAATTGTGCTAAAAATTTCTAAACCAAACTCCGTTTCTTCCTCATTCTCAGAGTTGGGTATTCTAACCAAATATCAAATTTATGTTTTACAAATTTGTCTATTTATTTACAAGGTTACCAATCACAATTTAAATCTGTCTTCTTCATTGCCTATTATTTCACATAATAATTTTCACTCTTACTCGACTCGTTTTGCCAGTTCAGTTAGACTCCCTTTAATATGTAATAATTATCAATGCCGGTGTGTTTCCTACATTGGCGTAAAATGGTGGTTAATAATCCCTGTAAATATCCGTATTGTTCTCTTTTGCAAATTATCTAAAAAAAATTGTACTGGGCTGTGTTGGGGCACGGCCGCTAGTTAAGTCGTAGAATACGTCTTCTGGCTACATGGCGAATAAGAAATCATATTGTACAAAAAAATTTAAAAATTTTAATTTCTGACATAAAATGTTCAATATACTTGCAATATATCATAATGTTTTTAACCAGGCTCGTTATTTTTAACCGAAGCTTAATTATAATTCATTTACAACTTACAAATCAGTGGTCTCTGATAAGAGAAATATGATACAAATGTCAACAGACTAGAATCAATATCAAATCTGTAGTACTGCCACCCAATGTAGTAGGTGATTCGATGGGCATGTAATCTAAATTGAAACGTTAATTCACAAGCCAAGAACTGTAAGTTTAATATAGCATGTACATTGAAGTCTCCAAATGTCATTATTTGCACAACAGTGTCCACTTCCATGTTGTCTTTGATAGGTGTAGTTGCTGGTGAATATTTAATCATCGCACTGAACAACAATTTTGCCATATCAGAAATCGAACAGTAGAATGATTTGAAACAATGCCTAGAATAAATCTCACCATACTTTAACCATACAAATATTACCGATACCAGCGTCAATCAGTCATCTATAGTATGACCAGTCTATCAGTGTATGTTCGCATACGTTAAAGAGTTAATATTTCTGAAGATCGCAACACCGCCTGCTTTCCTATAACTTATTACACCATGTTTGGTGAGTGCATCGGATCTTATACAACCAGACAGATTCATTTGTGTCCTCAATTCGAATTCATCTACACTGCCATATCAATGAATTATGACCAGCACCCCTTCAAGGCACACGCATGGTTCGCCCCAACAAGGATTACATATTGCAAAATTTGCATAACAGTCTGAGAAAGCTTTAAAGCAGGTGCATCAAACGGCAGGTGCAAGAGCCTAAAAGATGGGTAAACGTCCGGATTTAACGGACATGCAAAAAAGGTGGCACCAAGGCGGAAACGGCGCGATTTGGGAACTGTTCACGCTCCGCTGTAGAGAAGGTGTACAAAGAGTGGACAGCAGGGAGAGAAATCGCGTCCCAATGCCATTACTGTAAAGGGTCACGAGCCATCGACCAAAGGGGTGAGCGGTGCCTACGACGAATCGTAAAAGGTGACAGGAGAGCCACAGTTTATCAACTGACCACCAGATACAACAGTGCCAACAGATGTGTATCCGACATTACCGTTGAACGCACCCTGCAATGCATGGTTGCTGCACCCATGTTGACCAGGGGTCATCGTCAACAACGCCTAGACTTTGAACGTGAGCACCGCCATTGGACGACAGACGAGTGGGCTAAGGTCGCCTTCTTCGATGAGTCAAGGTTTTTGCTCCTTAAGATTGACGGGCGATGGCGAGTGTGTCATCACCGCCATGAAAAGAGACTGCTGGCGTCTATTGTGTGACAGAAACAGACTGGTGGGGGGAAGTGTGCCTGAGTGGGGGATCTTCTGTTGGGAATAGTTAGGTCTGCTAACTCGTCTAGAGAGCAATTTGATTGCCTATGGCTATCTGTCAATCGTAGCAGTCCAGGTGCACCCGCATATGCTCACGATGTTCCCCCAGTGTGATGGTGTGTTCCAGCAGCACAATGCACCCTGCCAGAAGGCACGTCTCCTTCTGGATTAGTTTGAGAAACACTCTACTGACTTTCGAGTGCTCCGCTGGCCCGCTAATTTGTCGGACAGCAATCCAATCGAACATCTTTGGGAGCACCTTGATCGCCATGTACGGCATCTGGACCCTCCACCTATGATTCTGGAATCTCTGTGGATAGCGCTTCAAGCGGAATGGACTGACATACCATCGGACACATACCGCGCACTTCTTGCGTACATGCCACAACGCCTAGCAGCAGTTATAGTAGCGAAGGGTAGCTGCATTCATCCAAGTCTCACTTATTGCCAAGTAATCGGATGTAATAAATACGGTGCATACGCTACTAAATATTGTGCATTGAGATTGGTAACTACAACGTTTAAAATATTCCGTTGTTCAATGGAATCATCATCATTGTTGTAGCTAACAGTATCGTCGTTTGTATTTTTATTCTGAATTTTTTTTACGCGTTTGGTGAATGTTAGCAGCATGTGCGATTCCAATCTCTCGTATTCGTCTCTGAACTTTTTCATCTAAGGTCAGTCAATAGCCAAGCATGTAGGATATTGCAAGCCTCCTAATTCGACAATACCCATGTTGTGTAGTTTTGTTCTTGCTGTATCTAATTCACTTCTGCGGCCATAACCATTAATTTTATTACTGTCAAAACAAATTATTACACATGATATCATTCTTGTTGGGAGCATCAACGCTGCTGTTGCGATGAAAACAGCCTATCTACATCGGGAAAATTTTCATGCACCATTGTTAATTTTTAAATCTTCTCTAAATCAACTGCTTTCTCCTGAGGAAGCATTCTTTCACCATTACCGATCTTGGCCAGTCTAGTTGAGAATATTTCAATACTCTGGCACATCACTCGTGACAAGTGAAATGAATTGTCGACGATATTGGGCATCACTCGTCTGAACTGATACAGAGTGTACAGATTCTAAACAGTTGTCACGGTCCGTTTTTAAGCATCATAAAATGAGATACGTATATCCAACAAAAACGGCCGTGACATCAAATGAGGATGGTCGGACGTCTCGGCAGAGAACGAAGCCAGCCGACGCGATCAACCCGAGGCGAGATAATGGAAACGCCCGTGCGCGGAAGTGCGTAAGCGGGGCGGAAGTCTCGAGAGATTTGACGGTTCTGTTTCCGGAAATATCTTCTGAATCTAGGAACGCAATCCATCAAGATGGAACTAGGAAACGTTTCGCAAAAACTGTTAACGTTAACGAAATTACGTCTTCGGAGCGAGGAAGGAGGTTTCTGAATGCGAACACCTCAATTCCCGCATATCGATGTCTTTACTTGCACCATGAGCATTTACTGCATTTCAGTTTTTTCCACGAGGGAAATTTTCTACGGCGCAAGGAAACGAAGAGGATTTCCATGGCTATTGCGCCATCGTTCAGAATTTTCCCGTTTGGATTTCATGGATTTGTATTGGACGATCTCGGCTGCATCGAAGGACCGATTCAGCAATTATTTGCGTTCAACTGACGGCAATATCCAAAGGCGACCAGCGGGTAAGCTTGTGACATGTGATGTCAGTGGTTTTAGTTTTATATTTTTTTTTGTTGTTGCCATTATTTTCATAATTTTTTTTATTTTCATTATTTTCATTATTTTTTAGTAAATAATCCAAAGTTATTTTTGTGTAGTTACAATGAATATGATTTTTTTTGCCGTGTTTATAATAATAAGATACATTTCTTTTAACGAACTTTTAATTTATCGGCAACAATAAGTTTCCTTTTTGGGTTAGCATCGTTGGGTGAGAGAAAATTCCCAGAATCTCAGTGATGCTGACTCAGTAGGAGATTGTTGCGTTTTAAAGTTGGTTTTTTTTGGAATATAAAATCTAAATGAAAAAGATGAGAAATAACTTCCGTCTCGGAGAAGGAAGGTGACATTCAAGAGAGTAGCGAACAACATGGCAGGTAGGCCTATTTTAGTTAGCTTAACGTTTACTTATGGTTGTTAATGTTCTCTTCCCCCATAAAAACAAAAGTCAAGTTCGGTGATATTATTCCCAAAAAGAAATAAGTAGTTTAATGGCAAATGGAACCAGACTTTGTGGTTGTCAAGAGCAACTTTGATCGTTTAAGGAACGTTAACGATGTTTGGTCCAATGTTCCACAGTAGCCAAGATCGATCTTCCCCTACGTCTGTTGCAGTGAAGCGGAAATAACCAACTATCGTCGGCGTGGGGCGTTGAGAAGAGAAGATTGGTGAGTGCTGAAATATTTATTTTTGACGGGACCCTGGGAACGTTAGCGAAGTAAATTCGTGCCTTCGAACAATTGAACTAGCGAATATAGCCCAATTAGAAGAATCCAGAAGGATATCTGAGGAATGAGACACTAAAAGTGAGCTCAGTTTTAAATGAACTGAAGAGATGCGTTCCTTATGGAATCCCATTTGTTTTGGAATATTAGTTACTCTTTACTAGTTAGTAAAATATGTTCTGAGTGTAAGGTGGCACAAGGGATCAGCTGTTAATAAATAAGTTAGAAAATGTAAATTGGGTATTGTTTTGGCATTTTTAGCACTGGTCCTCCACATGAGTAGAAATAATAGAAATGGTGATTGTTGGTTTAAGCTTGACAGGAAGGGTTAATGTGGCCTCCCTTCTAATTGTTTAAAAAAAGGTGCACTCGACGTTTTCATGTACGTCAACGGTCCGTTAATATGTCACAAGGGAACGCAATCTCGTTCCATTAACAGACTCTGGGGCACCAGTGGTATGCATAAACTTGTAGTGACAATATCATTTACTTAAGAGCGAACCTTGCAAAGCCACAGGCAAGTCAGAAGTGAGAGTACACTGCCAAGGGGACGAGGAATGTATGATTAGGAATAGGATACAGATTAATTTAGCAGGGGCCGCTAGTAAATATAATGTCTGATTTGTTTGTATAGTTGGTAGTAGTAATTTACAAGATAACGAATAAATAATGGCAACATAACTCCAGGTGTAATGGCATTTATTCAAAAAGGTGTCGAGTCTGAATCCGTAACAGGTCCCAAGAACCTGTGATCGTGTCAGGGTGAGTGAGAACCTCCCCCCCCCCCCTTGACACGTCACAAGCTAATACTTTGTTTCCGAACTGAACTTTGGGGGCGTTACGCGTCACCTGATATTCTTTAATACTCCACAGTTTCGCTAACGACTCTTTGGTTAATTCCAATGAACTTCTAAATTAAATTGCGGAGGATTGCATTTCTCCGAGTTTTACGTCAGAGCAATTCAAAGATAACACTGTTCGTACTTATCAATTAAACTTCTATTAACTGAATTTTCCCCTTCGTTTACGTCAGTGCACTTCAAAGATAACACTGTTCGTACTTTTCATTTAAACTGATATTACAACCCTAGCGTCAATGAACTTCGGACACCTACAGAATTTTGGATAAGTACAACGAAACTAATTGTAAACAAATGAAAATTACTTTATTGAGTGCACAGAACTTTAGTACAACTCTGATATAGCATTTTAACATTAAAAAACCCGAGAAAATTAAATAAGCGACTTTTTTAATGTTCCGTTTTCAACACGTTGCAAAGAACTTCGTACACCGTACCGTTTATTGCACATTACCACTGAGTGGCGTCACCTTTCCGACGAAAGACGCTCCGAAGTCGTTGAGGCATGCTGGACACTAACTTCTGCGTTGTTTCTACTGGAATTTTGTCCCCCTCTTTGGAAATACACGCCCGCATCTGCTGCAGTGTTCGAGGCTTCTGCTGTCTGAATTTTCGCTTTAAAATGCGCCATACATTATCAATGGGTGACAAATCTGGGCTGTAGGCAGGCCAGTCAAGCACCCTGAAACGCTGCTGTTGTAGCCAAGCCTTGGTGTTCCGAGCAGCATGAGGCTTCGCGTTGTCCTGCTGAAAGATGCTTGGTCTTCTATTGAACAACTTTTGGCGGAATGGACGCAGATGCTGTTGAAGAATGTTTATATAGGCAGCAGAGTTAATAGTGCCCTCGCAAAACTGAAGCGATCCTGTCCCGGCTGCACTCATGCAGCCCCACACCATCAGCGATGCAGGCTTCTGAACTTTTCTCTGGTAACAGTCGGGATGATTACTTTCGTGCTTGGTCCTTAGCACCTTGCGACCGTTGTTGCCATACATCACTGCAAAGGTGGACTCGTCGGACCACAGAACACTATTCCACTGAGCAAGGGTCCACTTTAGATGGGTTCTGGCCCATGCTACCCGGCGACGCTTACCTAGAGTGCTCAAAAATGGCTTCCTCTTTGTAGCGTATAAGTAATAGTTGCATCTTCTGATGTAACGGCGGACTGTGCTGTCGGGTATGGGTATATGGAAATATACTCGAGCCCAAACAGTCATTTCACTTATGAGAGCATGCCTGTTTTTCACAATGTATCGTCGAAATAATCGTAGGTCCCTAACATTCAATAATCGCTGCTTGCCTGATGCAGTCCCTGGTACTGTTTTCCCGATTTCTCTGAAACGCTTGATGACCCCATTAACAGTAGAGAGTGGAACTGATAATTATGGGCAATAGCTCGCTGGGATTTGTTATTCTGGAACTGCTGTATAATTTTTTGCCGTATACACGTTTTTACTGGCTTACGACTTCCCATGGTTGAAAACAAAACGAATACAGTGCTCTGTCGTGTGGACGGTGCTTTTAAACTTTGATGCAAAGCATTCGGGGCGTTTCTACAGCCTTCAGGGAAGTTCTATATGCTGGCGATCCCTTGTGTACGAAGTTCTTTGAAACCTGTTGACAACGTAATTTTACATAAATTTGAATAAATTATTTCACACCATTAAAGTGCGCTTCAGGAATAAAAACTGTAATTAAGGACTGTGCATGTGGTTCTGGTCGGCAAGTAGTTTTCTGTGGTTTCATGTGCAATTAGTGTTCACAGTGTTCCCGATACATTCAAGCTTGCCCACGATAAGTGCTAATTAATTACGAAAATTTCTTGCACGAGTTTTATGCAGGCACGGGTCGCTACGTTTACGGCCGCTTATTCAAGGCTCCTTGATATGCTGTGTTGTGTAATATGTTTTGTTCTCTATTCAAGGGCCTAACTGATTTGGAACTCTTAGTGTATTAGCTGTTACAGTGATTTTTCTATTGATCACTAGGTCTGGTCTTATAAGATTGTGCTTCATTACATTTTCACTTCGGGACGAAGTATAAGATATTTGTTATTCTAGACAAATACATTATATTATTTTGTTGCAATTTGTGTATCCTTACTTCTGTCTTTTCATCTACCTTCTACTGACACGTGACAACTGTGCAGAGTGTTCCCGTTCAAGTTCACTGCAGCCTTACCAGTGGACGCACAGACTATATAAGCATTATGAATTGTATTCTGCCGTTGTCCGAATCAATTTAAGGTTTAATGTTTCTATGATGAATTTCTGTCGTAAATATTTTGCCATTGCCAGCAGTATGGCTAAGTACACATGTTTGCATTCGCTAATGCGTGTGCATATTCTGGGTAAAAATTCTAAGGTCAACTCTCTGTGTTCACATTACTCTGCAGATGTTTGGACATCACTTTGCTACACTTTCTTACAAGTGCGATACCCTTGCCGGTCTCGTATTCGAAGTCATCGTTGTTTTCATAACGCGCCTCGCCAACAACACTTATCTTGTACTCATCTTTCATTTTGTTTTCTTTGCAAATTGTTTAGAATGTGATCGTCTTTCTTGCACAGTTCTCTAAGATCTTCCATCTGTTCCTTTCGTATTCTTTCCTTTTGGCTAAAATGTTCACCTCGTTCGCATCGTACAATTATGTGAATTTGTGTATTTCTAATACATCTACAACTTCATGCTTTCTGTTGTGTCATCAATGCTATAATGACGGTATCTAATCACTCTGTGCTCACATTTCTTCGTCTATATGTATTGATGTTTGAACAAAACATTTAATCGGCTCCATCGTTTTCATTATCAGTATTTTGTTGTTCAGTGGCTTCATGCCCATCTCTATCATCAATATCCTTTCTCTTTATATGTCTTATATTCATTACCGGTGTATATCATGCAATAAAATGAGATAAACTTATGCTATCTAACTCTGCTGGTCTCTGATAAAATTTTTGATTCATAGATTTAGCCTGTTAAATTTTCATCTAAATCTTCTTTGTCCATCATTGAACATCTCTTCTTAGCTTTGTGTATCTGTTCTGGCAAAACGGTCGAAATGTTAGAGACTACTCTACAAATGTGGCTCATCAAATTGTTGACGCAGAAGATACTACATCCTGCTTCTTAGGCACACATCCGCAGCGTGTCTAACAGTGTTAAATTTGTTCTACAATGGAATTCACACCATGAAATCATTCACATTGGACTGAAGCGTGGCATCCTAGTCTCGAAACGTAAGACGTATTCTACGTCAAAAATACAAACAACGATACTTTTAGCTACAACAATGATGATGATTCCATTGAACAACGGAATATTTTAAACATTGTAGTTACCAATCTCAATGAACAGTATTTAGTAGCGTATGCACAGTGATTATTACATCTGATTACTTGGCAATAAGTGAGACTTGGATGAATGTAGGTGAACCTGTACATATACAATGACATGTCACAGAATTATGTCCACCCACTTAGTAATAGGAGCAGCTACCCTTCGCTGCTAGGCATTGTGGCATGTACGCAAGAAGTGCGCGGTATGTGTCCGATGGTATGGCAGTCCATTCCGCTTGAAGCGCTATCCACAGAGATTCCAGAATCATAGGTGGAGGGTCCAGATGTCGTTCATGGCGATCAAGGTGCTCCCACAGATGTTCGATTGGATTGATATCCGGCGAATTAGCGGACCAGCGGAGCACTCGAAAGTCAGTAGAGTGTTTCTCGAGCCAATCCAGAAGAAGACGTGCCTTCTGGCATGGTGCATTGTCCTGCCGGAACACACCATCACATTGGGGGAACATGGTGAGCATATGCGGGTGCACCTGGACTGCTACGATTGACAGATAGCCATAGGCACTCAAATTGCTCTCTAGACGAGTCAGTGGACCTAACTATTCCCAACAGAAGATCCCACACACACTCACACAACCCCCCACCATCCTCTTTCCGGCACACAATGGCCTCCGCAATCTCTTTTCATAGCGCTGACGACACACCCGCCATCGCCCGTCAATATTATAAACTTTGACTCATCGGAGAAGGCGACCTTAGCCCACTCGTTTGTCATCCAATGGCGGTGCTCACGTTCAAAGTCTAGGCGTTGTTGACGATGACCCCTGGTCAACATGGGTGCAGCTGTAACGGGCGAAAGTGCATTAGGTCCTCTTTCTTGGTTGACGCAACGTTCCCC
>JAHWFO010049249.1:0-12350 GCA_023313115.1 Rhysida immarginata
AATTCTGAATTAACTAATAACCCTTCACTCTCCCCCACAACCTCCCTTTTCTTCTTATGCCTAAATATCCGTAGTCTTCGAGCCAACTCCTCCACCTTTTTTGCTACCCTGCCCCTTTTTCATTCCCCCCCCACACCTTATTTCCATCACCGAAACCTGGACAAACTCGTCTCTTGAAGTTCCCCCGTTAGACCACTACTCATTCGAAGCTCTACATCGTCCATCTAAGCAAGGCGGAGATATTACCGTTTATATCTCAAACTCCCTTCATTACACTCTTAACTCCACTTACACCGCTTACACCCCCAACTTTGAAATCCTAACAATCCTAATAAACAACAAGTTTTACTTAGTCTCTGTTTACCGCCCACCTTCCGGTCTTCTTCCCCCTTTTTTCACCTTCTTTTCCTCCATGCTACTCGATCTTAGCCTAACCCCCCACAAAATTGTTATCACCGGTGATTTTAATCTTAACTTCTCCACCCCTTCCCCTAGCATTAACTCAGTTCTTGACCTCACCTCCAGATCCGGCCTATCGCCCCTAATCTCCTCCACCACTCACTACTCCACTTTCCACAACTCAGCCTCTCTGATCGACCAAACTTTCTCTCTTTCATCCGATAATCTTTCTCTCATTCCCCGCCCCGTCTCAATTTCTCACAAAACACAACTGTTAACGTCTAACAGATTAGCATCCTTCCGCTCCTTTTTGACACTAACTGACTGGAATGCTCTATTTAACCCAAATACCAACATTAACACTCTTTTCGAAAAATTCATTTCCCACATTTTCATTGGTATCGACAGATATCTACCGTTTATACCAACCTCCCCCCCGAAGACAAAAACCTCCTTCCTGAAACCTTGGATGACCCCCTATATATTCGCTCTCATTTCACATAAAAATTCACTATATCGCAAATTCAGACACTCTCCTAACGACCACAACAAACTTAGGTTCCGCTCCTTCTCCAATTCTACCCGCAAATTCATCAAGCAGGCAAAAGCCAGTTACTTCGACCAACTCTTCAAGAAAGTCACCACTACTAAATCTAAATGGAAAACAATAAAAAATCTAATTCATGGATCTTCTCCCCCTATCCTCCCATTCTCCGACCCCAACTCTGTCAACCCCACCCTCTTAACTAACTTTTTAGAAACTTTACTTCCACCAGCTCCTTCCCAGCCCACTCCCCTTTCAGATTACCCTTTTCCAGTTCCAGTTAAATCCACTTCATTCTTTATTTCTCCTGCCTCTCCTGAAGAAACATTATCCACCATCAATCGACTGAAACTTTCAAACCGCCCCGATTCTCTAGGCATCAGTTCCAACATCTTAATCCAAGCAAGTTCCGAATTTTCTATCCCCTTGTCTCACCTATTCAACATCTCCCTTACTCAAGGTATATTTCCCTCTTGTCTTCGTACTGCACAAATCACCCCAATTTTCAAGAAAGGCGACTCATCCAATTTCTCTAACTACCGCCCAATTTCCATTCTCCCCTTTTTTGCCAAAATTTTTGAAAACCTCTTTTACTCTCGTCTATCTTCCTACGTTTTTTCAAATAATCTCCTCTCCCTTTCCCAACATGGCTTCATTCCTAAGAGAAGCACTTCCACTGCCTTTTTCGAACTTTCAGAATATATCATCTCCAACATGTCCATTAACAAATTCGTTGTCTCTCTATTCATCGACTACTCTAAGGCCTTCGATTCTATTCCTCATGATCTCCTTTTATACAAACTTTCTCATCTTTATAATATACGAGGCCCTCCCCTTGACTGGTTTTCTAGCTTCCTATCAAATCATCATTATACCCTCCATCTAAACAATATATCCTCTTCAACAATCACCCGCAACATCGGCGTTCCCCAAGGCTCCACTCTGTCCCCCCTCCTTTTTAACCTATTCATAAACGACCTTTCACACATAACATCCCCACTGCCTTTAATACTATACGCCGATGACGCAACTATATCTTGTGCCGACGTTTCATTGCGAGCAATTCAGGAATCATTCAACCTAATCCTTGATAAACTTTTACTTTGGAATACTTTCAATCATCTCTCCCTTAATCTTGACAAAACCCAATACATTATCTTCTACCAGCAAAACAAAAAAATTGATATAAATGACTTCTCGATTTCTTATAACTCCCAACAGATTTCACCGTCCAAATCCTTCAAATACTTAGGTATTCACCTAACCCATAACCTCTCCTGGGACACTCACATTAATTCTTTAGCCACGACTCTAAACCAACGCCTAGGTCTTTTCTCCCGCCTCCACTATCTTCCCCCAAAAATCCTCCTTCTATTATACAATACTCTGATTCACCCCTCCCTTTCCTATGGCCTTCAATTCTGGGGCGCAACTACAAAACTTAACTTACTCCGCTTACTCAGGATACAAAAATGGTTTGCTCGCATCGTTGTTAAACTACCCAAACCCGCCCCTGTGTTACATCTTTTTCACTCAATAGGCATAACCCCAATTCACCAACTTTATCCCACAAACTTAGCAATCTTTATATACAAAGCACTCAATAACCACATTATAATATCCCTCCCCCAACATTTGTTCACATCACCTACTTCCCCACCTTACAACACACGTCACTCTAACTTTCTACGATTCCCACGCATTAAGCGGAACTACCAACTAAAAAGTATATCAAATTCTGGCAACAAACTTTGGTCCACATTACCCCGCGATCTTCGCCTTGCACCCAACATCTCCACCTTTAAAAGCCTCATTAAGAAATACTACACATCCCCAACCAGCTGTTACCCTATTCTCCCCCACCCTCACTGTCATACTTCATTACCAATTATATAATATTCTTTCTTTATTTCATTCTGCCTCTTTTCTCCATTCTGATAAATTTAAATTTTACTTGAATTCGTTTAATGATAACTCCAAAATTTTATCCTTTGTTTCTAATTATATATTTTATCAATTACAATACATAATTTATTATTTTGTACTGTTAACAATTTGTCTGCATCTTCCGGGGACCAAACTCGTCGGTCGTTTGGCCATACTGGCCCCGGGCAGATGCTATTGTATTTCCTTACCAAATAAATAAATAAATAAATAAATAAAATAAAAATAAACTTTAATATGAAAAAAAAAAACAAAAAAAAAAAACAATACTTTAAAATACAAATTCATAAAGTATAATTAGAATAAAAAATTAAGATAATATTTAGTGAGATACAATGGACAATCTTTATACCATATATCTAAACTCTACAGTTTTTAAGCCGTATAAATTCTCAGATGTAAAAGCTTAAAAAAGACTTTGAATTTTAATTTTTGAATTTTTTGTTTGAGTGTAACTACGCCGACGCCAGTCTCAAGCCCGGGTAAAATAGGAGGAGGGGTTTTATTTTTTTTTAACTATTGCTAACAAATATTCTATATGAATTTCATACATTCTAATAAAGTTTTAAACCTTTTTCTGTGAAACCACACAAGTGTTTACCGTCAAGTTTTGACGGGTTCCATCTAATATTAAGTGAAATACCAAAAACAAAAATTCTGTTTATCTTCAAGAATCGAAGGTCAAATATAATCAGTGAGTGAAATTCAGCGAATAAAAATAGTGAGTGAAAAATAAAGCACATGTAAAGAAGCACGTGGTGTTTATTTTTTCAGACCTTATTGGCTTAACTGCGCATGCCTTATAACGTGATTAAGCAATCAATCCGCCAAACGCTTGGCCTGAGTAAGCGTAGTAACGAGACCACATAGCTCTCGCGAGAACAAGGAGTCGCGAAAGGCTAAAGTGGGCTTTCCAGTACATCTCTTCGAAAGCGATGTCGAAATCAGTTCGAGACGCGCGAGAGTCGTGCGCGGTTGACGTCACATCGTGTCTTGAACTCGAAATGTAGTGGAAACCGCTCCAGGTGTGTTATCCAAGAGATCGTAACAGAAGATGTCCCATCTCTATTGTGTTTCACCGAGCTGCGAGACAGCGGATCCACGAAGAGAACCGTTATATAGGTGATAGTGTTTTGTTTGTTTTGTGTATGTCTTTTTTTAGGATGGAGCGATATGAATAAGATCTCCTGATCGCTACCCTCTTGCAGCACCAGGTTCCCGTCTCTATGGTTAAGTATAAATTTCTGCGACAAACAGGAATTTGTGCACCTTGAATACGAGGGGTTAAAATACGAACAGGGGGAGTCGAGTAGGTCGCTGCTCTAGATAGGCAGTTCGAAGAATTAAGGGAGAAGGAGGTGATTTTCTTCCTCGTGTGGACCTGGGAGAATCTGGAAATAGGTTATTTCATCAGAACGCGCTTGCAGAAATATGCGTCTGCTGAAATGGATGTCACACCTTTAGCTTGGTGGGCAGCAACGGATGTTTTAAGAGTTAGCGTGGAACGATGAAATGGGAATAGATAGCTTCTTCAAAGTGGGAGCACATATCGCCATTTACCCTAGGTATGGATATAAGACGCTATATTATAGATTTGGAAGGAAGGGCCTTCAGATGGGACATACCTCCACATAGAATGATATCAGTCTTTCTGCGATGCTGAGTCCGTCTCTGCTTCCTTAGTTGTATGAAGCGCTGAGAGAAGACACCTTGTGGCCAATGGTGAAAGAAAAAGCAATAAAGCCATAAGGCAGTCACGTGTCCGAGTGTACCTGTTTGAAAGCCGTATACAAGGTTCTCCAAAACCCTCAAGAGCCATTCTTGGTTTTTTGGGTCCGAATTAAAGAGGCTGAGAGTTGCCTTGCGAAGCGGCTTCCTCACCAGGACTTAATTGAGTTGGCTATTGTAAACAGCGTGCAGAGTATGCGGAACGTCAACTCATCGCGATGGCGAACAGGATTGAACAATGTAGGAAAGTGATTCGAGACGGTGCGCGGAAAAGTTTTGCAGCCCCGAAGGGTTACCTGGGAAACGCTGAAATAAAGCAAATGACGGCTTTGGGACGCGTGTCGGAGGATCCAATGCAGGCGACCGAAAGGGTCAAGGCGGATAAAGAACCGCAGGTACGAGTGAGACCAGATGAAGATCTTAAAAAGCGGGGAATATCTAGCTCCAAGCCTTCCTGGCAGGTTGAGGGAGAAGGGAGCAAAAGAACTGAGGACGCCGTCAGAAACCTAGAAATGCTCCTTAATTTTAAAGTGCCAGACAGGGGTTTCTGGGAACTTAAGATAACCATTGGAGATATCAGCATGAAATTTCTGGTCGATTCGGGAGCAAACATTGCAAGCATGAAATGACGTGTTTCGGGAGCAAGCATTGCCGAATTTTCATGATTATCACCGAAAATCACCCAAATGGGTGGATTTTTGTATTTCGGGCACATACGTGGCTGGATTGGCGTGTTTCGGGCACATATGAGGCTGGAGTGACGTGTTTCGGATCAAATGTTTCGATAGTAGGTAGGAACTATACGAAGTTGCTCGGACCACTGGTACAGAATAGACATCAGGAAGAGATTACGGTAGCCAATAGCGCCGTAATGGTTATGAATAACGCCTTGAAGCTTGTCATATCCAAAGTAGAGGAAAATATGTGCGAAACGTTCCGCCCGATTTTTTGGGTAACGGAGAGCGCTTTCTGTGATGATTTATTGATTAGATGCCTTAAAGAAATGGCGCGCGGTCTGCATGTTGAGATTATAATTCCCGTACGTTTCGTCGTCAAGTGAGGTCGGGTTGAGTGGTAAAGAAATAGAACAACACTTGAATCCGAACGGCCAAACACATGGATGAGATCACATAGTTTCCCGGATACGAACATAGTATTGAGATAGGTAACCAATACTATCTCATCACCCACCACGTTTAAGATACTGTGGGGCCTCGTCAAGGACTCGGAGGAACAAAGGATTATAAAGCGAGTTGAGGGTTCCTGGTCGTTCCCCTACTTTCTTGTTGAGCATCGCTTCGTGCTGGATGCACGCCCTCTAAATAAAGATAACAAGAGCATTGTATACTATTCCCTACCGATTGAGAAAATCTTGCGCAAATTAAACCACGCAAGGGTGTTCTCGGTTCTTGACATGAAAACTGCTTATTGGCAGGTTAGTCTTGACATTTTGTTTGCAGGTGCGCGTCATTTGGTATTAAAAATGGCGCGCTTGTTTTTCAATCGTTGATGGACCGGGTTCTGGACTCCTAGATTGAACCCTGGAGTTTCCACCATATGATATTATAGTAGGAACTTCAGATGAGTCCTCACATTTGCGCGTCCTGGAGGCGGTAGTTGACCGTCCTGTACGGCATATTTTGAAAATTAATTTTTAAAATCTAAATCTTTCTTGAGTAGCGTCGAGTTTCTGGGCTATCGGGTGGATAAAGAGGGGTTGAAACCCCCCATAAAACATCGAGTCCATGCAGTCATTACAGGTGCCCAGAAATGTAAGGGAAGTCAAACGTTATATACGGATGATAAAATTTTATTCCTGATCTGAAAAGGGAATCCCACATAGTCTATCGGTGCACTTTTTTTGCGCGCAAGCACACCGTGGAAGCGATAATGTTACGCGGCAGCGGAGCGCTCCGGAAAGGCAGAGTTCAACAAACATGGCAGTAAGAGGGGAAGCAAAATCGTTAGCGGCGGTCGCCAAAGAATTGCAGTTAGAGCACTGTTATTAAGCATAAAACCTTAATTTTCCTGTACAATTATTCGTCTCGAAATAATTTATAAGTTGAGGTAAGCATCCATGAATAGTATTATTATTTAAAATTATAAACCATCGCGATACATCAGTATTGCCAGATTTTCTAAGATAAAAATCCCACGACCCTTTGCAAAAATTCCCACAATTTCCCAAAATTAACTATTGGCAAAAATTCCCACAATCCCCACTAAATTCCCCACTTCCTGCTCGCAGTTTCAGTTTCGAAAGGAGTGAAAGACAACATCGCTAAAATTTATTGGTTTTATTAACATGAAAATAATATTTAACCATCCTCAAAAATAATGAAACTATATAATCAATTTCTTACCTTATTATAAAGAATCCTGAAGCTCGAGTGTATGGCATTGCATATAGAAATTACTATAATTAAAAGCAGCTTAAATGCACATGCTTTTCTTGTTTACTGATGCCTTGATAAAACAAGGCGCATTCGGCAGCACTCTGATCTGACTCAGATCTGAGAGAACAGCGTTCGGCGAACACTTTCTTACTTCCGCCTGAGAAGAAAACCTGTTCGGCACGCAAAGAATCTATCAGATTCTGAGCTCAGACACTCAGCAAGCTTTTTTTTTCTGACTGCTCAGAATGAACATGGCGGCGCCCACTGCGATGCGAAGCTATCAAAAAAGCTACGAGAGCCACATCATGGCGATACCCTGTGTACTCCTTCCTTCCTGGCCTTATGGAAAACCCTTATCGCGATCGAATATTATGCATGCTCAGTTGCTCATTTGATGTTAATTTTTATTTCATGTAAACTAAAATTAGTACATCCGCCGTTTCTTCTCAATATTTTTAAATACGGTAAAGCCATTTCTTTCTGAGATAAAAGAGCGTTCGGCAACGGTCACTCAGACGCTCAGAAAAGCGGTCATGTGACAGTTCTCTCATATCTGAGTGCAGCCGAATGCGCCTACTGCTTGCGTGTCAGTGACTGGTGCGTATCCGTCAAAGCAGCAACCAATCAGATAGCTTATCTGTATATGTGATCTGCTATCTGATAGGTAGCTGTTTAGACGAACAGATCTAATGCACATGCATCGCTGAAAACCGCCTTAAAGCAGTTGTTGCAAGCTTTGCTATCACGTGATCGTCCCCATTCTATTTAACAGAGCCAAGCTCTCCGTCTTCAAATCTATCTTAGTCCCCATTCTCACCTATGATCATGAGGCTTGGGTAATGACCGAAAGAGCGTGATCGCGGGTACAAACGGCCGAAAAGAGATTTATGAGATGTGTGACAGGTGTTACTCCATTAGAGTGCACAGCAGCACAATAAGGGAGTCTTTAGGTGCTGAGCCGCTACTTCTTCGCATTGACAGATCTCAGTTGCGCTGGTATAGCCACGTGATGCGAATGCCGCAAACTGGCCTTCCTAGGCAGTTATTTTCTAAGCCCAAGGTCGGCTTAGAACCAGGTGGCTAGACTACATGTAGAATCTGGGTTCGAGTCGCTTGGGCATTACCAGGGAGAACATGCGTCTGATGGCGATCGCTAGAGATCCTCCATAGGGCTGCTGCCTCCGCGACCCTAACGGATAAGTGGGTTTGAAAAGTAAGTTAGTGTTTTTATTTACAATGTATCATTGTTAGACACCGAGTCATTTTCGACCATAAGTTTATAGGCCAAAAATTGCATATACAGACTACGTCCTCTCTACCTCCCTGTTAAGTTTGGGCAAAAAGTTCTTAGGCACCCTATATTATATATTTTATCTTATCGTTGAAAATTTACAAGGAGTATCATGATCGTGACATTAGAACATGTGCATTGAATCAATTTCAACAATCTTCAAACTACATTTATCGATTAGTGAAAACAGTACTTAATAACGATATGATCGTTCATGGCTCGTTATTACTAATTTCAGGTTTTCAATACAATTCAGCTTGTGCCATTGTACCGATTTCAATAATCTTCGTACTGGTCCGTTGCAATGATCCATGTTTATCGATTGGAGAAAAAAGATTTTGAAAATCTTTCATACGCTTCGCTAAATCGAGCTACAGACAGAAAACCCTTGGTCATCAGCCCCTACATATACCTTAGAATGACTCAGTATGCACTCTCTCTCCTGCTGAGAGCAACATCAAATTCATCTAGAAGGAGTGGATACTCTATGACTGAAGTAGGAGCATATGCAACGAGCAGAGAGAGAACTCATTTCCCCATCTGAATCTCAGGAGATAGTCATTCTTTCACCCAACTCCCGCCTGGGCCTCATGCTAGAATAAAAAAACTTCCACCCTTCTTCTGGGTCCACAGTTCAGAACCCTGACATTACGTAGAGATAATATTCAAAATATCCATTTGATATGCACTAACTCGATTTCCTTCTCTATCATGGAGAATACATTCCATGTGCCAATTGACAGAATCCAATTTCCCTTGTCGCTTTAACCGTTTCACCCGTTTCTCCTCCACCGCATTGGCATGCACTGAGTCGACCGTTTCCCCAAGCGCAAAGCGAGTGCACTGGTGGGGTAACTCGGAGGCATTGCCCCGAGATAACAGATGGAATACTGTGTACTATTTTTTGAATAGGAGCCGCTGCCTAACTCCGAAACGCGGGTAAATGTTATCTGGGCCACATGAGATGCAATATAAATTTTCTCTTCTGTCAGCATTATGAGATACACTCACTCACCAAAAGTCATGGCACACCTGCCTAATAAGGTGTTCGGCCCGGATAACGGCGGCGACCCCTCGTGGAAGAGAGTCTACCAGTCCCCGGAACACATCCACAGGCACTGCAAGCCATGCCACCTCCACTGCACTCCATAACGATGCTGCATTACCACTTGTGTTGGTGACGACCTGACAGACCGTGCGGTGACATCCCCAAATGTTCAATTGGATTGCAAACTGGGGAACGTGGAGGCTAAATCATTGTCGTGAAGTCGGTAGCATTCTCCTCCAGACAGTGCCGTGTCACAAGGGCCGTGTGTGGAATGCGCCGGAAGGGCAGAGTTCAACAAACATGTCGGTAAGAGAGGAAGCAAAATCGTTAGCGGCGGTCGCCAAAGAATTGCAGTTAGAGCACTGTTATTAAGCATAAAACCTTAATTTTTCTGTACAATTATTCGTCTCGAAATAATTTATAAGTTGAGATAAGCATCCATGAATAGTATTTTTATTTAAAATTATAAACCACCGCGATACATCAGTGTTGCCAGATTATCTAAGATAAAAATCCCACTACCCTTTGCAAAAATTCCCACAATTTCCCAAAAATAACTATTGGCAAAAATACCCACAATTCCCACTAGTTTCTCCACTTCCTGCTCGCAGTTTCAGTTTCGAAAGGAGTGAAAGACAACAACGCTAAAAGATATTGGTTTTATTAACATGACAATAATATTTAACCATAATGAAACTATACAGGGTGATTTACATCGAATGTAAAATACTTAAAGGGGGTATTATAGAGGTTAAGATAAACACAAAACGTCCTATGAACATGGGTTCAAATATGAACGATAACTGAGATATGAACAGAAATAAAAATGCCGCCACCAAGATCAACAAGTTAATAACTCAGGTTCTGTAAAGCCTAGATTAATGCAATTTGGGGGAATAACAAGGTACATAAGACTGTGCATACCGTTAAAATTTGATTGAATTCCAACGAGAAGTTTCCGAGTTACACAGTCAAAATTGTGACAAGTGCTAGTTAGTACTCACAAGTGAACACGTACGTATTATGATGTTGAATGAGTAACTTGGAAACTTCTTGTTAGAATTAGATCAAATTTTAAAGATATACACAGTCTTATGTACTCTGTTATTCCTCCAAATTTCATTAATCTAGGCGTTACAGAATCTGAGTTATTATAACTTGTTGATCTTGGTGGCGGCATTTTTATTTCTGTTCATATCTCAGTTATCGTTCATATTTGAACCCATGTTCATAGGACGTTTTGTGTTTATCTTCCTCTATAATACCCCCTTTAAGTATTTTACATTCGATGTAAATCACCCTGTTTAATCAATTTCTTACCTTATTATAAAGAATCCTGAAGCTCGAGTGTATGGCATTGCAGATAGAAATTAAGGTGCGTCTCAAAGTTTAAAGAAACATGTTTTTGTTCAACAGAAAAAAGACAATTGAAAGTACATAACAAATGCTTTAATTACTAGCTGTACAAAGCACTTAAAAGAAACTCCTGAAAATGTTATTCACGAAAACATAATAGCAATAAAAATATTCAACAAAATGGAATTTTGCGTGTCTCAAAAGTTTAAAGAACTACCGTCAGATGCTAGATGGAGACGTCCAATATGTAAATTTGCGAGTGACAGGGTATTAATCTGTTGCGCACTTAGTCATTTTTACCAAGGAAAGCTTTTCTTCTACTCACAATTGACCTACGACAATGCCTCGCCAATCTCAATTCATAACCGATGAAGTGGCTGAAATCTGGCGATTGAAAGCCAACGGACTATCTGTTGCTGATATTGTCACAATTACTTGAAGTTCCACAGTAGGGGTTTATAATGTCTTAAAGAGGAGTTCATGGTTCCACCAAAAACCACGATCTGGTGGTCCCAAAGTTACCTCATGTCGCAATGACAGACGCATTGTACGACTGGCAGCCATACAAAATCTTTCTTTTTGTCAGATACAAAACGTGACTGGGTTAATCATATCGAAAGACACTGTACACCGGCGAATAATTGCGAGTGGGCATCTTGTCTACAAAAAAATGATGAAGAAATCGCCTCTGACTGTCAAGCACATTCAAGACAGCCTACGTTGGGCACAAGAACACATGGTCTGGAAAGACGAATGGATGTCGGTGTTGTTCAGTGATGAAAAGAAGTGGAACTTGGATGATCCTGATGGGTGGGCATCTTACTGGCACGATCTACGACAGGAACCGAAGACCTTTTACTCAAGACAACAAAGAAGTGGTTCTGTCATGGTTTGGGGCGTCTGCGCATTCAACGGTACCACCAATTTGGATTTCATCAGTGGAAGAGAAAATTCGCTGACATACCCTTACACAGTATCTGTTGCCCGTCTGTGATCATTTGTGTGGCCCGGAATTCGTATTCCAGCAGGATAACGCCAGCATCCATACTTCACGATCAACAATGGAGTGGTTCAGAAAACAAAATATTCACGTTATGAGGTGGCCCCCAAAAAGCCCAGACCGGAACCCCATAGAGAATCCGGTCTGGGATTCTGGGATTCTGGGAATCATGTCTCGTGCAGTTTATACCGGCGGAAGTCAATTTTCTTCGACTGATGAATTGAAAAGAGCAATTGAATGCATGGTACAATGTAAGAACAGAAGCATTGTTCAACTTCATAAATTCAATGCCGAACAGAGTATTTGAAACAGTCAAGGCAAATGATCGTTCAATTTAAGCCATTGTATAATTCATGCAATGTTTTTTCAGTCGTTCTTTAAACTTTTGAGACACGCAAAATTCCATTTTGTTGAATATTTTTATTTCTGTTATGTTTTCATGAATAATATTTTCAGGAGTTTCTTTTAAGTTATTTGTATAGCTAGTAATTCTTCAATAGTCTTTTTTCTTTTGAACAAAAACACGTTTCTTTGAACTTTTGAAACGCGCCTTACTATAATTTAAAGCAGCTTAAATGCACATGTTTTTCTTGTTTACTGATGCCTTGATGATATAGGCGCATTCGGCGGCACTCTGATCTGAC
>JAHWFO010049254.1:0-21529 GCA_023313115.1 Rhysida immarginata
CCAAACTCTATAGAAAAATCTTTGATTTTAAGTTCACTAACAATTGAGCAGCTCAAAGATTTGCGTTAAATGTTTTAATTATTGTATAATTATTGAATTTCTGTTTCATTTAGTTGTCATTAAAAATAAATGCCGATAACTGTTCAAAGTGAAGACATTTCTTTTATTTTGATGCTAAAGCCAACAGAAGAAAACACTATTCCACATAAATGAATTTCTAAAATTAAAATGAAGGAGAAAGAACTCCGAAATGTACATATGGGTTTTTAATTAAATAAATTCATTAATCCGGAATAGTAGTTTCAAGCATCGCACGGCTCTAATCACAGCTCCAAATTTATCGCCGAATGACAGCTGTATACGGCAATGCAACTTTTGACGTCAGTAAAGTGAGAAGATGGGTAAGATTAGTGAAAGAACGAAACCCGGCAAGCTCTAGCCTAGCTGATCAACCCCGCAGTGGACGACCAATCACAGCAATATCGAGTTCGTGTCGATCAAATGATTCGTTCCAACCGCCAAATTAAGCTATATGACATCGCTACAGAGCTCCAAATTTCCAAGGAGAGAGTGCACGTTATCATAACCGAGTTGCTGGGATATCGTAAGGTGTGTGCTCGTTGGGTACCGCATATGCTCACTCCTGAAATCAAAGAGAAGAGAAAGAACGTTGGCCAGGATCTGTTGACCCGGTACGAGCGTGAGGGTGAGGCTTTTCTGCAGCGCATTCTCACGGGGGATGAATCATGGACACATCATTTTGACCCAGAGAACAAGCGACAATCGTTGGAATATCGCCATGCAACATCTCCACGTCCCAAAAAGTTCAGGGTTGTCAAATCAGCAGGGAAAGTCATGTTGACCATCTTTTGGGACTTCCAGGGTGTTGTCTACCTTGACTTCTTGAAACCAGGAACCACGCTCAACTCAAAACAGTACGTGCAAACGCTAGAGAAGCTTCGCGCCCGGTTGCTCCGAGTTCGGAAGGGCATGGACCCTATTCTGCAGCACGACAATGCACGTCCGCACACAAGTCGAGAAACACAAGAAGGGTTGCAGCGACTGAAGTTCATGGAGGTTCTACCGCAGCCGCCGTACAGCCCTGATCTCGCTCCCAGCGGTTTTCACTTGTTCCCAAAGCTGAAAGAATCGCTTAAAGGACATCGATTCAGCTCTGATGACAAGCTGAAAGACGCGATTCGATCCTGGTGTCGAAAACAACCATAGGACTACTTCTCCGATAGAATGTCACGACTAGTGTCACGTTGGCAAAAGTGTGTGAACAGAGATGGGGACTATGTTGAAAAGTGAATAATGCATTGAAAAGAGAACAAAATAAGCCATCATTAAAAAAAAAAATTTAAATTCGTTAAAAAAATAAGTGTTATTATGTCCTGGAGGCATTACTTTTCAGCCTACCCTCGTAGAATGTGCCCACACGACAATTTCATGAAGATCTCCATTAGGCATGCGGGGATTCAGCTTTCCTTTCAGAACCATGGCACAGTGAGTTGAATCCTTCAGTGACGGACATGCGGCTTGTTAGCGGGTGTCTTTGAATGGATACAACCCAAACAGTTAGTGGGTTATTCCGAGAGACAGGCATCGCGATAGGTTCAGCAACATTTGACGAAATTGCAGAAATGGCAAAAATGCGACACGGAGACTTTCTTACACCGCATTTTAATTATGAATGAGATATGTGCCTAATCGTCTAAGCCCAAACTGAAACCTCAATAGAAAGAATGGCTTCATTATGGTTCCCCTGAAAGTCAAAAGTGCATCAGAACTGAAGAATTGTGAAGATGATAATAAAGTCACTGTGTATAAGATAAGAAATAAAGAAATAAAAGTGGAGCTAACTCCAAACATCAGGTGAATGATATGAATTAGAAAAATAGATGGAAAATTTCTGCGACCTGGATTCGAACCAGGAACCTCGACTGTCATGGTCGACGCCTCTACCATTTGGGCTATCGCAGACACTTGTACAGCCATGCTGTCATTAAGTGTCTCAAAGACAACCAAGTTGTCCAGATGGAAAGCACAATGGGAGGCGTGTACCTGGTTCACAGATCCTGAATTTCTCCTATCCAAACCATCAGAAAGTTTGATGAACACACAATAAGAAATAAAGTAATTAAACTGGAGCAAAGTGTTTTTCGGCATCTCGTCTTTCAAAGTGTTGACATTCTGTTCCTCAATCACTAAAACAATAGATAATGGAGAGTTAGCAGACTTTTGAGAAAGAATGGAAAGGAGACAGAAGAAAAACTCCCTTCGCTCGTTACTGTACTGTGTTCACCAACACACGGCTGCGACTAAGTAAATGGTGAGCATGTCAGCAGAAGAAAATGGTTAATGGTTTCCTTCAAGACATCGAGAGCAGCGTGCAATTGCAACCACAGATTATAAAGTACTGAATAACCTCACTCAGATTGTTGGGACTTCAGAGCAACGGACACAAACAATCATGTACCCCTATCAAGAAAAAAGAGTTGTTTCATCGAAGTTATCGTTGCCATATACGTGTATTTTCATATCAATGCTGCGAAAATATTGTTGCCATGGAAACCGATGTAGTGAGAATGAAACAACATTTTCAAGATGATGCAATGATAGAACATTCGTTTTTAAGAATTAATTAATATGAGTAAGAAATGTGTATAATAGTACGAAATAGATAGGGCAGTCTCTCTTGAAGAGTCAAAGAGAAACACGTGTCTCCCTTTAGCTCCCTAACAAATGTTCAGACGATTCAGTGTGGGCAGTTTCCCCTTCCTCTTCCATTGGATTTGGTATATAAGTTTGCCGGTTGGTCTCAGGCGACAGTTTACGACATAACCGATAACAAAGCATAAGAATCATTAAGGCATATAATGAAGATTCCATCCTCCCTCTGCGAATTATAAAAAAAATGGAATTTGTAAAAAATACATAGAATTGCTATAGTTAGGGACTTTCTTAGCAATGATAGTTCTTAGAACTTAACATTTTCTTGAAAATCTTAAAAAATGATCGGTAACTGGAGATAATGGAGAGTTAGCAGATTATTGAGAAAGAATGGAAAGGCGATAGATAGTTGACGCTCAGGTGATAGTTGACTACATAACTAATAACAAAGTATACATCAACTCGATTCTTTTTAAGTTCTGCGTAGATTATCTGGCATTGTTGTTGTTTTTAAAATAGAATATCATATTTTTCGGAGATAAACTCCGTTGCTTTTTTTAATTCTCATCTTTTCGATTCTTTTTTTTACCTATTTGGTTTCGACGATGTTAAATAATCATTTGATCTACTGAAAATTTAACCTACACGGGATGAGCATAGTGTGGCTTTGCTTAGTCTTCCAAGCATCTTAGTAAACGGACAAACATAAACATTCGTGATGTCAGTGGGATTCAAACTCACGAGTTGATGATCCCGACAATGACAATATATACAACCTTTTTTATTTCAGTTCCTTCCACTTTCACTTCCTTTACCACCCCTTGAATTGTCATTAACATGTCAATTTATGTTTAGTACTGTTCGTTGTCTAAAATATTGTAACGTTGTTTTCACTTTTTCTACTTCTCTAATTTGTTTTTATCTTGTACATACTTCTTCCTCCTCAATATACAGGGTGGTCCATAAGTCTGTCCCCCCTTTTTATTTTTTGAACCGAAGCAGAGATGTCAATTTTGATGACTCCAATGAATAGGAAGTTGTGGGTGGCCTATCCCATGGTGCACTTTTCATCATCCCAAATATCCAAATTAGGACACATTCAAGATATATCTCAAAAACCGTAAGGGATAGAGAAAAAACCCAATTGTAAATTTGTTCAGCATAAAAAAACAAACAAAACAAAAAAAAATCATCCCAATCGGACCAACCAATCACCTGCTGAACTGTTTGTAGCTTCCAAATAGTCACACTGCACAAGGAAAACTGTATATTGATATTTCCAACATGTAAAGCATGCAAATCAAAACATTAACATAAATTACTATACTCACATTCACTTTCATGCGGAAATGCAAATAAAAGGCATGTTTCAGCACACAGAAGACAGAAAAATTCCAGGATGGCAAGCTACACTGTTCCGGAAATGGTCAATGTTGCAAAGTCATTGTGGGTGATTGGTTGGTCCGATTTGGATGATTTTTTTTTGTTTTGTTCTTTTTTTATGCTGAACAAGTTTGCAATTGGGTTTTTTTCTCTATCCCTTACGGTTTTTGAGATAAATTTTGAATGTGTCCTAATTTGCATATTTGGGATGATGAAAAGTGCACCATGGGATAGGCCACCCACAACTTCCTATTCATTGGATTCATCAAAATTGACATAGCTGCTTCGGTTCAAAAAATAAAAGGGGGGGACAGACTTATGGACCACCCTGTATATGTTCATTAATAATCTCCTGCTTGACGTTTGTAACATCTCCATGCCACCTTTCTTTGTCGTAATCATATGGTAGTCATAATTAATTATTTATTAAATTTCACCTTAAAAATTATAGAGTAAACTTTTGCTTTTTCAGGACAGGAAGAAAATTTGCATTCTTCTTATCAAATAAAAGTTCGAAGATACGAATTTTGTTCTAGAGCTCCCATTTACGTGAGTAACTTTATTTTAATATATTAACAGGTCAATATCATCATGATAAACGGCGACCAGTATTTTCAGCCAGATGAAAAAAAACTAGCTCTCATGTAAAAATTGAGCGAATGACTCCGATGGAAGAACCATCCCTCGGTTGAGAAAATGACTTTCATGGAAAGTCGATAACTTTCTTTATTGAACACATAGAATCACGGCTATCTTAAGGTAAGGGAAAAGGCTAACGATGACCCCGAACCAAATCATACAAAGAGGAACGAAACCAAACCATATGTATTTGTATTTTTCCATCATAATTCTGCCCAGAATGACATTCTATTCTGTAATCGTTAGCAGTGATGAAGAGATGAAATTCAATACAATAAAATGTTTATTCTTTAACAATAATTCTTTATTCAAACAAATACATTTTTTGATAACACTGATTGGCCTCTATGGCTCAGTGATTGCGTGATTGCCTCTAATGCCCGAGGACGATTTTTTCAGGGGGAAAACCCTGAGATCACTCTCTTCCTTTGGAAAGGAAGTGAAACCCATGTAGTCGCTTGCAGGCTGCACATTAAACAACCCTTGCAAGGCAAAATTTGCCGCCCCTATAACACAGTTATGATATGACTATAATAGTTGAAAGGGATGTTAATACCAACTAAACCAACCAATTAATAACAATGAAGAATTAGGGTCCATGTTCCAATGGGTTTTTGATGTCGCTCAGAATTTTCTCTTGGTTTCTCATGAGCAAGAGTTCTTAAGAAAATAAATGGTACCAGATGAGTATGGGTTTGTGACTTAGAAAATATAATAATATATCGAACCCATGCATATCTTATTTTTATTAAACTATATAAATATTTTTCCTTATAGAGGATCGAAACATATCGGCTAAGATTCCATCACTTTCTGATGTCTTAAATCATCATGTGATTAAAACAGAAAGAATATCACTGCGTGAAATCAATAACCTTGAAAATGTCGGTTCTTGGTCAACCACCAAATTCTATATAAATTTCAGATGACGGTTTTTATATCTTATACAAATCTTAATGTAAGTTTGCGATGAAAGAATATAATAAGGTAAATTATAAAAAAGTTTTCCCCCTCTTTCAGTTTAGAGAAACCTAGCCTGCATTAATCAGTTTATTTATTGTTTGGCCACTAACACATTATAAACATTTCATTTATTGAAGATCATGATGAAATAACCAATAGTTGTAATAGATCACCAGGTCTTTAAAGGGACATCAGAGATGCCAAACCTAGATCTGGGGTAATGGACATCATCTTTCTGATCGACTCCGCTTACTGTCTGGCCTATGAAAACGATGAAACTGTGATGGGGGTTTATTATTAGGACCGATAGGTAATTACGTTTTCACAATGTGCGTCCGTCTGTCTGTTGGTGCTCTAGCTTTCAAACGCTTCCGAATTTTCGACTTCCGTTTTGGCCATTACACAACTTAGGGAAATCGGAAGACTGAGTTCGTTGGTGGAAAACATCGGTGAACTACTTCTGGTTCAAAACGTCAAAAATAATATAGGGGACCACGTTTCTTCACTATACAATTCCATATATAAATGGCCTGTGTATTGCCAAATGCTGTTCTCTCTTTCGCATTCCATAGCTAAAACAGAGAAAATCTTGTGAATTAAATGTAGACACGTGGTGATCTTCCTTGATGGCCAATATCAGTCAGAACTGGTTCAAGGGTATGTGGTTTACTGGTACCATTAAAGTCCACTGGAAATTTTCAGTGCTAACATATGGCATGTATTATATCAAACAGCTTGAAATAACATGTCATGATTGAATATTAACGTAAAATTAATGATAGTTGAAATTGGTTCAAAGGTACCTGCTTTTCGTGGACCCATTATGGTTCATTGGAACTTTCAATGCTAAAATATGGCATGTAATATATCAAACGGCTTGGGCTGATGTGCTATGACTGAACACAGAAAGACGACGTGTCACATGTCAAAGTGTGAACAGAACAGGATCGGAAAATTTAATTTGAAATGCAAAATCATTTATTAGCAGAAAAGAATACACGCAGTGTCATATTGTAAATAACTTAAAACGGTCCATAAGGGTCCTTATCAAATAACGTAAAATTAATGATTGTCGAAATCGGTTCAAAGGTACCTGCTTTTCGTGGACCCATTATTGTTCATTGGAACTTTCAATGCTAAAATATGGTATGTAATATATCAAACGACTTGGAATGATGTGCCATGAATGAATATAACGTAAAATTAATGATAGTCGAAATCGGTTCAAAGGTACCTGCTTTTCGTAAACCCATTATGGTTCATTGGAAATTTCAATGCTAAAATATGGCATGTAATATATCAAACGACTTGGAATGATGTGCCATGAATGAACATAACATAAAATTATTGATAGTCGAAATAGGTTCAAAGGCACCTGCTTTTCGTGGACCTATTATGGTTTATTTTAACTTTCAAGGCTAAAATATGGCATGTAATATATCAAACGACTTTGAATGATGTGTCATGAATGAACACAACGTAAAATTATTGACAGTCGAAATTTGTACCAAGTCAGCTGGTTTTATGGAACCATAATAGTTCATTAGAACTTACAATGCGAAAATATGGTATGTATTATATCAAACGCCTTGGAATGATGTGTCATGAATAAATATAACGTAAAATTAATGGTAGTCGAAATTGGTTCCATGGAACCTGGTTTAGTGGAACCATTATGTTTCATCAGAATTTTCAATGCTAAAATATGGCATTGAATATATATCAAACAACTTGCAATGAAGTGTCATGAATGAATATAACATAAAATTAATGATAATTGAAATTGGTTCTATCATTCGTGTTTTATTGATACCATTATGAAAAGTATTGGAAACTTTCACTGCTAAGATATGGCACGTAACTACTTACGCCTTATATTATCAATAGTTAGTTTGTGTTAGGCAAATTTTACAATAGCAAGTAGCTACTCATTCCTTCAATGATACATGCTTGTGTAGAAAAGCGTTGGCAATAGTTTTTGAAGAAAGATTATTAAATAGGAATGCTAACAAATTAAAGGATTCGTATATGTTCTAATCTATGAAGAAATGGTACTTTCTTAATTTAACTTTTCAGATTGTTTTATTCAAATTGAACCATACACTTCCCTTAGAAGTATGCCTTGCTTAGCAACCAGAGGCTTCCTAAGCAACCTCATCTAATCAATAACAATGAAAGGCTTCTTTAGAAATCGGATGCTTTCCTTTTCGTTCTCTATTTCTTCAAACTCCTATCGGTCCTGGGCATTTCGGTTGCCTGACTTGTTATCTATTTAGACACCTTTTAAAAATAAGTTTTGAAAAGAGATTAGTTACCAGTACTCCCAACCTGTCATCTCTCTGGTCACGAGAACCAATGTGATGGTGGAGGGGTGGAGTTTTATTATCTACTTAGTCTCCTAAGTTAAAACAAAGAATGCCAAAAGAGATTTGCTTAACAGCGCTCTGAACTAGCCATCAAAAGTTGAAGCCATAAGATGTCTCCAATGCTAAACAGCCATCAATAATGAAGTGCTCCTTTCTGAGTGGGTCCTCTTCCAACCAAGATCATATAGGTTAATTCTATTTGTTCAAATTAAATTGTGCTGCAATAACCTCAATGAATAGATTTATTTACCAGGAATAAATCCCCCAATGACCCCTTTGATTACTCCTCCCCTCTTAGGATAGATAACTAATCAAATAAATAAGATTCATTAATAAATAAAGACCATGAATCTTCTATGTGTGATCCCCATGCAGGGAAAGTTCCCAGGATCTGATGACCTGATTTTTACTATATATATATTTAATTTTTTAATTCAATCAGCTGTTCTTTGCTCTATTTTTCTTCCATTCGATGGACGCCATCGGGAACAAGTTGGAGAGGAAGTCGGGGATTGCTCTTTTCTGTGTTGCCTAGGCAACGAAGTCGTTCGTCAGGCGGGAAATAACATATAGGGGAACTTCTGAGCAGTGATTGGGCAGAGAAACTGACAGCGAAAGTGACTGATTCGTTCAGGGCTATTCCCGCGCTCTTTTGTTATGAAAATTATACAGGGTGTTTTTGAATTGAGTACAGATTTTTTGGGAGATGATAAAAGAGGTCCTTAGAAGTATTTATTGTCATATGAACATGGGGCCCCTGCAGCTCCGCTTATTTACAATACTGCATTGAACAATCAAATGACACCGGGACGCAGTGTGCGTTGGTAGGCCTAGATTATTTTATTTTTAACAATTAACACAAGCAATCTACTGTAATAACTTTTAAAGTAATTGTTTGCAAAGAAATTTCAAGGTGCACATGCTTGTTTGCTGAAAAGTCTTAGGACAAACTTCGTCAAGGAGATTCCCTGGTCTTCTTGAAGATGTTCCACTAATGACCAAACATTTGATGTGGTTTCAACAGGACGGCGCAACTTCGCATTACACAAGAGCAGTTAGAGATTACCTAAATGAGACATATCCTGGTCGTTGGATTGGTCGTGGCGGACCAGTTGCTTGGCCACCGAGATCGCCAGATCTCACACCGATGGATTTTTTTTATGGGGAAGCATAAAATCAATGGTGTACTCCGAACCCGTAGATATCGAAGAAGAATTGGCGGCTCATGTTGTCGCGGCAGCAGGTGACATCAGCGACCGTGCAAATCAACTATTTCCACGCGTACATCAATCCATCATAAGGCGTTGCGAATTGTGCTATAAAGCAAATGGCGGTCATTTTGAACATTTACTGTAAAAGTCATACAGTAGATTGCTGGTGTTAATTGCTAAAAATAAAATAATCTAGGCCTACCACTGCGTCCCGGTGTCATTTGATTGTTCAATGCAGTATTGTAAGTTAACGAAGCTGCGGGGACCCCATATTCATATGAAAAAAAATACTTCTAAGGACCTCTTCTATCATCTCCCAAAAAATCTGTACTCAATTCAAAAACACCCTGTATAAAGAGCAGGCAGAAAGAAGGTTCTCTCTTATACTGTAATTGAGAGCTTTCCTATGATTGCAACATGTAGGCCTAGTCATAGATATTCAATGCAATGAGGACCAAATAAGCAGCACTGCGAGATAAAAATGCAAATGTACGCTTATTTCTAAAAAGCAAATCGACGCTACTATGAACAAGTGCGAGAGAAGCAGAAGCATGCACAGGAGCCGACTATTGAGGAGGAAGAACTCTGAACGAGCATCAAGAGGGAGCAATCATGGCTACACTTCACGGGGACGTCATTCACCACAATGGGCAACTTCATCCTGGCGGCAGCAGGTTTCCGAGTGGCATCCGTGGGCATTAGCGGAGTCATTGGAGGGAGAAGCCAAGAGGATTTCGTCAATGCAGTATAAGACAAATTCTATGGTGCTCAAGACAGAACAACACAAGCTAGTCTCCAGAGTGCAGCAAAATCGTGAGTTGGACTTGTGATCATCGTCTACTTGAGAAGACGTGGCATTTCAGATAAATGGTTCGTCAAACTGTTGGCTGATTCTAATAACGTTAATATCTCGCGCAGGTTAGGTTATTCAAAGGGAAGCCATGGAAAATTTGAACTTTAGGTAAATTCAAGAAAAAAGGCCTCAGTTTCATTTTAAGATTATTTGTTCCTATTGAATTTGTTTATGTAAAATTTACTTTGTAAAAATTCATTATTCCCACTAACAAACTAATCATCGAAGATCAGTCAATTATATTATTTTGTATACAATATTTGTATTAATCATCCTTATCCTTAATATCTCTTATCATTGACATCAATAAAAATTTACAACTGTGACGGTATTCCCGTTATAGTTAATTTATTTTAAGTACATACACTACATGATCAAAGGAGTTGGGGCACCCCTGTGAACACCTGGAAATGGATCATTTCATGAAAAAAAACTCATTTAAAGTTAACAACAAAATTAAATAATTTTTTATAATGGAATGATCCATTTCAAGCACAGTTGAATTGTAGAACAAATGACATATCATCAATATGCCACGACAGAAGGATCACTCCGGCCAATGCTAAATGTCGCCTGGAGTGGTGCAGAGAACGTCAGAACTGGACACTGGACCAATGGAGAAGTGTGGAACGGAGTGATGAATCATGGTTTGCGTTGTGGAAATCAGATGGCAGAGTCTGGGTCTGGCGAATGCCCGCAGAGCGTTTCCTGCTGGAATGTGTTGTTCCAACAGTGAAGTTTGGTGGTAGTGGAGTGATGGTCTGTGGGTGTTTCACCTGGACTGGACTGGGCCCGCTCATCAAGGTGGACGGAAACCTCAATGCTGATGGCTACAGGACCATTCTGGATAACGGGGCACTTTGGGTAAGGGCCGTTCCTCTTCCAGCACAACAATGCGCCTTGCCACAAAGCAAGATCCATATCCGACTGGTTTGACGAGATGCGGGTGTCACTCTGATGGAACTGATGGAGAAGTGAAAGACAGTACTTGCAAGACTGTTGTTCGTAATAAAAAAATCAGAAAGGACACGAGATCGATAAACTAGAGGCCGTCTCCAGAGTAAAGGAAGAAGTCGCCAGCGCGTCTAGAAAGAAGAATCCGAAGAATGGACAGAGTCGCTCGGCTAATGAAGACCAAAGGATCACGAAGAAGTATGTCCCGCCGATTCTCGTACGGACTCATGGCATGCCATTTAAGATGCTAGGGGAATTCCCCGAAAGCGTATCGAGTTTAATAATTATCTGATAAATCAGGAAATCGACGTTGCTTTCCTCTGTGAAACGTAACTCAAACCAAATCAAGGGGCTTACTGTGGCCTGGTTGTCTCGTCGGTTGGCTCGCTGATCGATGGAATAAGCAATTTCAGGCACAGCCAGTGATTTGAGAACCACTGACTGGGTGAGATGGCTATTTGGGGCACAGCTGTTGGGGGACTTTAGTCTAACCCATTTGCTGAGTGACCAGTGCTGGATGTCCAGCAGCTGGTGATAGCCACTGGTTTGTTCGTCCGCCAGCAGTTCTTCCATCATCATCCCCACGTGTTTCGGAGGGCACACTAAGCCATTGGTTTCGGCTGCTATTCTCATCCCGTAGCAGTCGTTAGTTACTGGGATGGCGCAAAACTCCCTCGAAAAAGTAAGTACCGCAGATTTTCGTTCTGTGATAATCTACCCTCTGTACAAGATAAGATAAGCCATGACTTCAAGTACCTGATTATTGTGTGTACCGTAACGATCATATGGCTTCAAAAATCTGCAAGATGTGCTTCTGAGGGCGCTACGATCATCATTAAAAAGGGAATACAATACGAAGAATTAGTCTCCAAGTCTTATGCAGGTATGGAATCGTCCTCCATCATTATCATTGACGTCCCTCTTGGTGAAGTCAAGTTCGTGGCACTCTACAATTCACCTAAACATTATCTCGATGTTAGCGAGCTCGATGAACTTTTCAGTGGTAACATTTCAGTTGTCCTGGCTGGTGACCTAATGCCAAACACCCAAGCTGAAACTCCAGAACGCAGGACTACAACAGCATGATTCTCTACGTGTATATAAAAGTTAAAGATGACATCATCGCTACTGGACCTGTGGAGGACACCTACTTCTGTGACCATTCCTCTACTAGTGATATTCTAGACATATCACAAATAAAGGATTTCTTCAAGCCATACAACATTTTCACGATGGATGATCTATCTTCAGACCACAAGCGTGTGGCGCTAAACTTCGACAATGTCGACATCAAATCAAGCATCATCAAGATTGGAAGCTCTTCAAAGAAATCCTCAAAGACTCTGATTGCCAACTCCATGGAGGAAACTGTATGGATGACATCGATCGACGTGTTGAAGACATCAACAGGCGAATAAACAGTGCCACTGAAGCTAGTGCCTATCCATTGGTAAACAAGCCCGTTCATCGAATTATGCTTACTCCAGGAATCCAAAGCTTGATTGCAGAGAGAAACAAAACCCGTAGGCTTTGGCAACGCTATCGTTTACCTTGGCTAAAAACCAAATAAAACAGGTTAGTGTGAAGAGTTCAAGAAGAAGTAAAAGAGCTTTGCAACGCTATATGGATGACAAACTCAAAAGCTTGTCAGCTCGCGACAATTCTATTTGGAACATGGCTAACCTAGATACTCTTCCTCTATTTCGCACCCCTTAAGTTAAATACTTCCAAACTAACCAGGATAAAGCTCAACAAATTGCAGACTTCCTAGAAATGCAGTTTGTTACCACTGATAACAATAATGCCGAGAGTCCGCTCATGTCCCAGACACTGGGAGATGGTCTTGCCACCTTTTATGAAGTCCCTCAGCCTACAGCTAAGATCATCATAGAGGCCAGAGAAATTACTACCATCATAAGAAATCTGAAAAAGAGGAAGGCTCCAGGAAGAGACAAGGTAAATAATAACGCCTTAAAGAATCTCCCAAAGAACATCATTTACGACATCTAAAATATCACAAGCGACTGTTGGAAGTTTTTCTATTTCCCGACTGCCTGGAAGCAGTCTATTGTGTTAAGTATCCCCAACAGGAGCAAAATCCTGCAATTTCCGCGAGCTACCGACCTATCAGCCTACTCCCGTCGATGTCTAAAGTCTTGAAGAAAATGATCCTCACCAGGTTCAAAGACTACTGTCCCACCAATGGTTTAGTGCGGAAAGACAGTTTGTCTTTCGAGCCACCCACTCGTGTCAGATGCAGATATGGAGACTCGTTGAAGATCTGTGCACCCTACTAAACCTTTCAGGTACTATGGCGTGTTTTTCTTGATGTCAGTAAAGCTTTCGATCAAGTGTGGCATGAGGGGCTAATCTACAAGATGATTATAGTATTTTTCATAAAAGAAGACCGTTGACCTTTGCTTGCGTCAGAGTGGAAACCAATCAGATGCAAGTACTGGCTGAGCCAAAAGTCGCAGTACACCCTGTGTTTTCGAAAAGCTTGCAGGAATTGGGAAATATGCATATTCCATTAACATATGGGTGAGGTGGTCTATCTTTTACGGTATGTATCAAACATGGCCACCATCTTGAAATCGGTCTTCTTGAAGTCATTGTTTTTAAACGGAAAGGAGGTCGTGTGATGTATCAAATAACATCAGTATTTTCTGATAATTTCCTTTCTGTAAACAGATTTGAAGTAGCAGTTTTGGTTCTAAAGTTGCAACACATTTTGGAATTACAGGCTGGACTGTTCTCCATAAAGGACAGACATTTAATGTGTTCAATATGGTGTCCCTCTTGCTCAAAGCACATTTGAAGGCGCTGAATCCAATCGTCATGCACTCGCAGACATATTTCTGCAGAAATGCTGGCATACGCTTTTTCAATGAGTTGCTGGAGATGATGTCTGTTTCTGATTTTCTCTGCATATACGAGTTGCTTTAAGTGACCCTATCAGATGATCTGGATGGCCATTCCACAGCACCTCGTTGGCCAGTCCAATGACCAGGAAATTGAACATCTAACCCCTGAACAAGATACCTTGTGCAAAAGAGGGATCTTCTTGATGTTGCTCTATGGCCCACGTGCAAGACTGCACACGCCTGTCTGGGTCATCCTCTGCTAGGTGCTGGAGTATCTGAATCTTGAATGGATGCCATTGATGAGCATGAAGAATTCGTACGATCGATGACTGGCTGAATCAACATTCTGCTGACAAATGTCGTGTGCTGCGTTGTGGGCTCTTGACAAAGGACGCCAAAACCATTGTTGATGAGGTTGTCTCGTCGGTAGCACTTATTGGACGGCCACTACGTTCCTTGTCAACCACAGTCCCAGTTTCTCGAAATTTCTTAATTAAGCACCTGATAATGTTGTGTGAAATTGGAGGTTTTTCTGGGTGCCGGATATTAAAATCTGCAGCTATGACACGGAAACGTCTTTCTCTAGACATCATAATGATCTCAATTCTCTCCTCGGTAGTCAAAGCCATCTTCAGTTACCAGCTACAAAATGAAACAAAGTGTATTGTAACTATAGAAACATAGTGCTACTTCAAATCTGTTTACTGGAATGAAATTTTCAGAAAATGCTTATGTTATTTGATATATCACACGACCCCCTTTCCATTTAAAATAATTAGTGGGTGGATGCCCCCTTACCGTGGATTAGGGGTTTGGGTGCTTCAGGGATTCTGTGAGTTATGCTGGCTGTAGCACGGCTACTTTAGGGTCACCCTTACCAGAATGGTCATGGTTGAGAAGTGAGACGAAGAGTATTTAAACAAACATATATCTCCTGATGTCGACGAATGAAAGAATTCATACTGTATCGTGTGTGGCGCAGGTTAAAGTCACCCGCGTTCAGGAGTTAGGCAGAGGCTATCGTTCGAAAAATAGTCGACAGTCTCCCGGCTGTTATCTCGAAGCAATGCCTCCGAGAAGCCCCACCAGTGCACTTGCTATGCGCTTGGGAAAACGGTGGGGGGCAGCGCATGCCTTTACCCAGGAGGAGAAACGAGTAAAGCGACAACGGGATCGGGTGCTGTCAATTGGCACTTGGAACGTATTCTCCATGACAGGAAAGGAATCAGAGTTAGTGGAGGAAGCCAAACGGTGTCGGCTGGATATCATAAATATTACCTCTACGAAACGTCTGGGTTCTGGAACTGTGGACTTAGAAGGAGGGTGGAAGCTTTTCTACTCTAGTGCCGACCCTAACATGACTGCCCAGGCGGGAGTGGGGATACTCACTAGTCCCCGGTTGGCAGATTATGTTGCAGATTGGACCCCCTTAGGTGGAAGACTGTGTCTCCTGAGGCTTCAGATAGGGAAACGATCTCTCTCTCTATTCGTTGCATATGCTCCGAATGCAGTCACAGAGTACCCACTTTTTCTAGATGAAGTTGATACTGCTCTTGGAGAGGGAGTGCAGATTCTGTCATCCTGATGGGCGACTTCAATGCACACGTAGGGGTTGATGACCTAACGTGGAAAGGCGTGATTGGGAGGAATGGTGACCCCGATTTAAATGCGAATGGGAGGTGCTTATTGGATCTCTGTTGCAACAATAGACTTTCCATCACAAACACCTTCTTCCAGCAGAGAGATGTCCATAAGTATACCTGGTACAGGGATGCAATGGACCAGAAGTCACTGATTGATTTTGTAATTGTTTCAGCCGACTTATTCCGATCAGTGTTGGATACTCGTGTGAGAAGAGAGGCAGAACTATCAACTGATCACCACCTCGTTGTCTGCACTTTGCCGTTCTCTGAATCCATGCCAACCAAGCGAAATACTAGGTTCAGACAAACTTGGCGCATCAAATGGGAGGCATTGGAGGATAGAGCTGTGAGGAAGACCTTTGCAGATAACATATCTTCAAGTTTCAAAGAACTACCCAGTGATCGTGGTACTGTTGAAGAGGAGTGGCAGTTGTTTAAAATTGCTGTGATTACTTCGGCTGCATTGTGCTGTGGTCGTAAGCGGCTGAGTGTGGCACAGGGCGGTGAGAAAAGGACTGCGTGTTGGAACGGTGAAGTCCAAGAAGCTGTCAAGGCAAAGATGGAAGCCTATTTGCTATGGCTTGCAAATAAGTCAAATTCGAGTCGAGTGTGGTACACTGAGGTACGAAAAGCAGCAGCAAAGACAGTATCAACAGCTAAAGCCAAGGCCTGGGAGAAGTTCAGGGAGAAATTGGAGGCAGATTATGGTTCGGCAAACAAGGTGTTCTGGCAGACCGTGCGCCGCCTCCGTGGAAAGAAGTCTCTTTCATCACAAACTATTAAGAGTTCAGATGGGAGGCTTCTGAAAACGGAGGAGAGCGTATTTCATAGGTGGAAGGAACACTTTGCATCTCTTCTTAATCCGGTGACAAGAACAACTGAGACATACGAGAAGAACCTTGGAGCAGAGAATAGTCACGGTAGTATCACTGAAACAGAAGTCAGATGGGCAATTAAGTCCCTGAAGGCTGGCAAAGCTGCAAGTGATGATGAAATCCGGTCCGAGATGTTAAAGGCCTTAAATCAGGATGGTATCCTGTGGCTGACTCGAGTGTGTCAGGTTGCTTGGATATCTGGACAGGCCCCTAAGCAATGGCAGACAGGAATTGCGATCCCTATCTTCAAAAAGGGAGATCAAAGAGATTGCAACAACTATCAAGACATCTCTTTGCTCAGCATTCCTGGGAAAGTGTACACTAAGTGTCTGGAGAAGAGAAGTCGGGAAATAGTCGATTCCAAACTGTCAGGGGAGCAGTGTGGTTTCCGACTTGGCCGAAGCACGACGGATCACATCTTTGCTTTAAGGCAAATCTTTGAGAAATCCTGGGAGTATGCAAAAGAGGTCTACGCTTGCTTTGTGGACCTCGAAAAAGCATATGACAGAGTTCTTCGGGAGAAGCTCTGGCAAGTGTTGCAAGATTATGGAGTGGATGGGCAATTACTGGTTGCTATCATGTCTCTAAACGAAAGCTATGAGATGTGTGTCCGGGTAAATGGCATTAAGTCAAGACCGTTCACCGTGGGTGTTGGACTCCGCCATCTTGTTCGATATTTTTATGGACTGGATAGACAGAGTCAGCCGAGGCGATGAGCGTGTTTGTGTAGGCGACTGCCTGGTGGAGAGGTTGCTCTTTGCTGACGACCTTGTCCTCTTTGGGTCTTCTCGCACGAACCTTCAGCATGCACTAGACCGGTTTGCAGCCAAATGTGAAGAAGCTGGGATGAAGATCAGTGTGGCTAAAACCGAGGTTCTGGTCCTTTCAAGACAGCCTGCTCAGTGCGCTCTCCATGTTAGGGGAGCCTCATTGAGACAGGTGGAGAAATTCAAGTATCTCGGGATTACATTCACGAGTGATGGACGGCAGGAGAAAGAATTGGATGCTCGGATCGGTGCAGCAAACTGTGTCAGACGTGAACTGTGGTGATCCGTGGTAACGAAACGCGAGCTGTGTAACAAAGCCAA
Source organism: Rhysida immarginata (assembly GCA_023313115.1). NCBI lineage: Eukaryota > Metazoa > Arthropoda > Chilopoda > Scolopendromorpha > Scolopendridae > Rhysida > Rhysida immarginata. The sequence continues at coordinate 17,513 of JAHWFO010049254.1, forward strand.
GCTCTCCGTCTTCAAATATATCTTTGTCCCCATTCTCACCTATGGTCATGAGGCTTGGGTAATGACCGAAAGAGTGCGGTCGCGGGTACAAGCGGCCGAAATGAGATTTCTGAGAGGTGTGGCAGGTGTTACCATACTAGATAGAGTGTACAGCAGCACAATAAGGGAATCTTTAGGTGTTGAGCCGCTACTTCTCCGCATTGAGAAATCTCAGTTGCGCTGGTATGGCCACGTGATACGGATGCTGCAAACTAGTCTTCCTAGGCAGTTGTTATTTTCCAAGCCGGAGGGTAAGAGACCAAGGGGTCGGCCTAGAACCAGGTGGCTAGACTACATGGAGAATCTGGGTTCGAGTCACTTGGACATTACCAGGGAGGACATGCGCCTGATGGCGGAAGATCGCGATCGCTGGAGATCCTTCATAGGGCTGCTGCCCTCGCGACCCTAACCGATAAGCGGGTTTAAAAACTAAGTAAGTAAGTAAGTAAGATTCAAGATGGCCGATTTCAAGATGGCAGCCATGTTCGGTACATACCGCAAAAGATAGACCACCTCATCCATACCTTAATGGAATATTCAGATTTCCCAATTCCTGCAAGGTTTTCGAAAAAACAGGGTGTACTGCAACTTTTGACTCACTCTGTCTGTTGATCAATTATTTTCTCCTGACGTTAGAGAGAGAAAGCTAATTCTTAATGTTTTTATGCTAATTCTAATTGTTTGTAAACTTCCACAACGCGATATTTTTAAGTAAACAAATTAGAATGAGTTTATAAATATTTAATGTACTGTATGTAAAGTAAAATTTATTCAAATGTGTGTAGCTCTGAAATGCGAGAGCTTGGAGCAATGAACGGAATAACTAAGTGATAAGCAGCCAATTCGGATTGGTTCGTTTCGTAGGTCTTCTTTTATGAAAAATACTATAGAGACGGGTTCCCTCTTGAATTCATTAAGATGGTGAAATACTTTATTAGCGACAGGTTCTATCAAGCCAAAGTTATTGAAAACTTATCCACGCCTCGCAACGTAAAGGCTGGCGTCCCACAGTGTTCTGTCCTCGGGCCTGTTCTCTTTAATTATTTTGTCCACGATTTCTTAAAATCCGAGAAGTGTTATTTATAATTATATGCCAATGATATTGCTAAACGAGAATTCATCCAAAAAAACGAATTTACCCCCATCATGATCCATATTTCCCTGTGAAAGAAGTTTCTCATCTTCTTGTCTCATAATTTATGTCAGTTCAAAAATTCAAAATTTTCCCATAAAGGATTTATGTCCAAAAGCCTAAATATTTCATTATTTTTTGATATCTTAAAAGGAGGCGAATCCATTGCAGGTGGTAAATGATTCAAATTGGAGATATTTCTTCGCATGGTTATTGGATGGAGAGGTTTCTTCACCGAATTCCGCCACTGTAAGAGAGGTTAATCCTGCAAACGTCTTATTATTATCTCCACAGACAATATAGTACTTTTGCATCTCGGTTTTCCCTTCTTTCCCGCAAGATTATTTGTGAATTCTTCATGAAGATCTTTATAGTTTGCTTGATCTGTTGCTCAGTGGTCTTTCTTGTTATGCCTCGATCCGGTAGGTCATGGACATTTTTGTAGTCTCGAAAATTCTTCAACCACTTCCTTGGAACACTTTGTATTTGACGTTTTCGTGCTTATCACATTCAACTCGTCTCGCAAATGTCGCGCTCATTGCTGTTTTACAGTTGTAATAAAACTCTTTGCATTTGAATTAGCCTAGTCATGCAGAGGGCGTTACAGAATATGATAACCAATGTTGCCACAAAAATTTACACTCCGTTTTGCCAAGAAAATTATAGCGCACACATTTTTATTAAATAGCCCGTACAATGAGAGTTTACATTCTCTCAACTGATCTAAAATTTAGCTTAGACAAATACAGTTTGTAACTTAGAATGTCATTATCGGCATTATCTCTGATTGCTAAAATATTCAGTTACAATTTCAAGCAAGGCAAATTTTAATTATTTTTAGAGGGAAAAATGCAGCATTCATTATTCATTTAGAGAGAAAATGTAACATTATTTACTTGCTTTTTATGACTGGTATAATGAGGTGTGTTCACTTTTAATTATAGCAGAAAGGCCATAAAGGAAAACATTGCCCAAGGATTTCTTTGAAATATTTCACAGTAGTGTTCATGAGGAATTCCATACGAAATACAGTGCAATTTTCTTGTTTGGTTAAATCTCGGAATGGGGAGTTCTTTCTGAAATATATTACGAGTTGATTCTTCATCACTGAAATTTTATGTACTTGAGAATTTAGTTCGTTCCATTAGCTCATTCGCTGGTATTGCAATCAACTCATGAATATGTTATAGCTTGAAAGAGGCTCCGATGCCTGTAGATGTACAAAATCACTGTTGAAATCTACTCAGCTGAGTAATCACCAACATGGGGGAATTCCAGTACTGTGGTTGCCATCCCTTAGGAAGGATAGTCAACATTACGTAAATGGTCTCGAATGGTTAAAGGCGTTTGATATGTCTTGTTTCTTCTAGCCAGTTGGTACTAAGTCGCAGATTGCCAAAAGAATGAATCCAGGATAATGAATGCTTAGTGCCGTCCATCAATCTCAGAGAACGACTGCCAACAGAAATTCCTGCGTCATGACAATGGCTGCCAAGGTTAGGACTGCAAAAACTTCGTTACATCACTTTTGACGTAAAATAGTCTTACGTTTCGAAATGGGATGCCACGCTTAAATCTTGAATGCCAGAAAAAGTGTTGATCGCGAAAACTTTAATAATGTGAAAACTAAAAATGATATAAAAATGAACGATTTTGCATCAGATAAATGACAGACTCTTAGCATGCTTTATATTCTGACAGACTCTGCTGACGTCATCGACTGATGCAATCGCAGAAAATCTATTTTGTGGCGAACATTAATTTAGTCTATTTTCGGCACGACTTTTGAGACGTCATTTGTTTTATCTTTTTGCGCTTTATAAAATAGCTCAAAAATTAAACCTCAATATTTAATAATATCCCAGATATAAACCTTCAAAGCGTGGAAATTTTGCTAAAATTACAGAATTTCCAAAATTATGCATAATAAACACTAGAAAAATTGTAGAAATCGTCACAGGAAAACAGATCAAAAAATGGAGAATCCATGAAACCCGAATGTCCAATGTTGAGCAGGCCCTAGAAGTTGTATTGTTTTTTTGTTTATGAATAATTTTTTATATGTCTCCAAAGATTTAAATAAAAAAGCAATAACAGTAATTTTTATTTATTTATGTCACGGAATTTGGACTCCAAAAAGAATTCAGGTGGCGTGAGCACTCGTCATTGCTTCCCGACTCATGTGTTCTACAACACAAGAAGCAAGAATGTACGTCACAACCAGCGGATGGAGCATCTTGGAGCAGGAGCCAATGGGAAGACAGATGGCGAAGTGAGCCCAAAAAAGAAAAATTTGACAAGTTGGAAGGAGAGAAAGAGGAGAGTGATCGCAGGAGCCAAGGAGAGCGACCGAGGAAAATGCTGGAGTGGAGCGAGACCGAGTTTTGGAGCCAGAGACGTTTACTTGGTTGAGAGAAGAGGCGGCAAGCCCTCATGCAGGAATTCCCGTCCGGAGAATTCGTTAAGGCTCCCGAATACGACGCCATTATGGAGAAAGCCACGCAGCCAAGCCACGCAGCCAGCGGTTTCTGGGAGAGAGGTCAACGAACGCCTGAGTAGCGACTCCGAGTAAGCTCTGCCGTGCCTGAGACTTCCCATCATTTGAAGAAGACCGTTATGCAGCGCATTCAACGTACTGTAAGTGCTTCTTTCTTTGTGGGCTGTATTTTTAAAATTCTGGTGAGGTATTTCTCTTACCGACCATGGACTGTGTTGCCATATTGAATTTACGAGAATGTAGTGTTGTAACATTGGTTTACATTGCTGTACATTGTTAGCCTTAGTTATTAAGGTAATGCATTTTGTAGTTTGCTTGTGTAGTGTTTCAACTGTGTGAATAATCCTTA
>JAHWFO010049257.1:0-13018 GCA_023313115.1 Rhysida immarginata
TTGGGGCGTTATCATAATGGTGAATCTAGTTGTTTTTTTTTGTTTTGTTGTTTTGTTTTGTTTTGTTTTTTTCTTTCTTAAAAATGAGACCGCTTTCAGCGCACGAAGAGAGCGAAGATTGGCAGCATGCGACACCTTATAGAGAGTTCGACCTTCGTGTGTACGAGTCATACTGAAAGTCTTGATTACCAATTTATTAATAAAGAAAAGACAATATATCAACTTATCTACCGGGTTGAAATATTGTGACGTCAGTGGGAATTTCCTGTGACCAAAATGGCTGGCAATGATGTTTCGTTTTGCCAATGTGCTGTCATTGAATTCCTTGTTAAAATGGAAATTCCCGCTGCTGAAATTCACCAAAGACTTCAACGTGCATATGGAGACATGTGTACGAGCGCTAGCAGTGTTAGGAGATGGATGAAACATCTCAAAGATAAGAGCATCCAAGATCTGCCCTCGAACTGTCTCTACCTTACACCTCGTACCAAAATTTAGCATAGAACACCTCAAGTGGAAAGGAGTTCTAACGCAAGGAAATTTCCAAGCTTGCAGAGAAATAGAGGTTATGTTGAAAAAAGGCGTCGTACCTCATTCCAATCCCTAGATAACAAAAAAGACGACGTACCAATCCCAAGGATTATTTTTCAGTCTTTTTCCACAAATTTGCATTTTGTGGGCTAGCGTTTGTGTTAGGAGTCAATCATTTCAATCAGTTTTCCACCACTCAGGTGGTCGCGTCCAATGTTGCTTGTTTCTTACACACTGTTCATCATCCTTGGAGCATATGGTGCAACTAACTGCGATCTCCTCTGATTTCCTCCAAGTCTTGGTGATTAGCTCTTCCTCTGGATCTATCTGGATGCGGCTCATCTTCGACAGAAACGCAGCCTCTTAAGCTTGTATCTGCAAAATTGCTTTAATGTTATTTTTCTGTAAATTTTACAGTAGATCCTCGATAAACCGAATCCCAAGGGAAGAGCAAAATGCTCCATTTATCGAGATTGATTAAAATAAAATTCGAATAATAGGAGTCTTGTGAGTTTTGACTATCCGCATGGAAATGAAACAATGCAAATTACTTTATTGAAAATAAAAATTTATTTACGTATATGTAATACATAATCATGTACTGTACCTAAAAAGCTAATTAATATTTAAAAAGTTTTTAATATTTGCCTGCTTCATGACATACCTACTTCGCTTTCAATTGCGCAAATGTTAGAAAACATTATCCGTAACATCATTGGAATTTTCAAAGCTCGTAGCGTGGCAATAGCACCTCTTGTCTGTTTAGCCAATACTGGTGATTCTTCATAACCCCTCTTCAGCATAATCACTATCGACTTCATCTTCCGCCGTTGAGCGATTGATTAAACAAGTTAAGTATCTGTGATCGATCTCGTAACTGGAACGTCGTTGTCCATATTGATATAGTCTTCAAAAACAATATTTTCGACATTGATATGGGTCACAACAGAGTTCCACTCTGCTTCTGTGTTCAAGCTCTGGTTCTACAAGCTCTTCATTTTCAACATATAAGGGAAAAATCGATTGATGGGCGAAATTATCTGCATTAACTTTTATTTATAGAGGCCAACGCTTCTCCAAAAATATTCCATTTATGGAGGTTCTATTATTAATTATAGAATTTTAGCCTCGGCGCGGTAGGGAATATACAATAGAAAAATATAGAATAGACTGAAACTTCGAATTAGGGAGGAATTCGATTTATCGCGGTCCAACTGTACAAGTGCTTTTCATTAGTTAAGAAAGTTTGTGTCCAAAGTTGCTTTATGTCTACTTAAACGATATTTACAGGTATTGGACATTGAAACTGAAACACCTTCGCAAATAGCACTGGATACCCCCAGGGCTGAATAGAACTTTCTGCTAGGTAATTAATCGTATGCATATCAATGAATCACGTGTCAGAGGTCTTGGTAGTCACTCCAGTAGAAAAGTTCGATAGTAAGCTTCAAATTGTCTGTGCAGAGCGCTATAATGGGAGACATATCCGACTTCAAAAGAGGGCAGATTGTTGGGGCGCGTCTAGCAGGTGCATCTGTGTCCAAAACTGCCACACTTTGTGATGGCTCACGTGCTACAGTATCCAGGGTGATGTGTGCATATGAACAGGAAGGACGAACCACGTCCAGGAGGAGCAACTGCAGGGGAAAACAGAAGTTGTCGGAAAGAGACGTCAGGACATTGACCAGGATTGTTGCACGAAAGCGGAAAACCACCGCAGCAGAAATCACCGCAGAAATGAATACACACCTCCAGGAACCTGTGTGCACGAAGACAATCCGTCGTTACCTGCATAAATCTAACATCCATGGCAGGGTTGCTATACCGAAGCCTTTCATCAGTAGTACAAATGCCTCCAAGCGGGTTCAGTGGTGCCGGACGCATAAAACCTGGACGTTGGATGACCTCAAACGCGTCATATTCTCGGACGAGTCCAGCTACACTGTCTTCCAAACAACAGGGAGGGTATTCGTCTGGAGGAGCCCCTCTGATGCCTACAACCCAGACTGCTTGGCACCCACAGTCAAACACGGAGGTGGATCAGTAATGGTTTGGGGTGCAAACTGTGCAGGACCTCTATCGATCCTTCCCAAGACGTGTTACTGCTGTGCTGGCTGCCCACGGTGCCCCAACACCTTATTAAAGATTTTGGATTTCTACCAGGTGTTTCAGTTTCAATGTCCAATACCTGTATCTTCACACAAAAAATCATAGAACCTATATTGTTTTGAAACAAAATTCTTCTGAATCGTTATTTTTTAATGACCATGTGATTTAATAACAAATGAAAAGAACAAAACAAATTTTAACATCGTTTCAAAAGCTTAGAAAGATGCACAATTCATTTCAAAAGATTAGAATATCAAATTTTTATAGTTCAAAAAGATGGAAAAAAGGCTTAATGCTTAATATTTTGTAGGATATCCTTTAGCTCTTATTACTGCACGTATTCTACGGGGTAAAGAATAAATAAGGGTCTGGCAGTCATCTGGAGTAATTTAGGACCAAAGATGCTTGATGTTAGATTTCAACTCTTCTTTTTTGCTTATCAAAATTTTTCCCGATTGTTTCTTCATTCTTCCTCAAATGTTTTCGATTGGGTTGTTTTAGATCAGGTGAATTTGGAGGCCAGTCCAAAAGTGGAAGTGTTTGCTGTTCAATCCATTCCTTCATCTTGCGTGAAATATGACACGATGCAGAATCTTGTTGGAATAAAACGTCTGCATCACCAAATTGGTCTTCAAGTTTTGGAATTAGAAAGTTTTCAAATACTTCAATGTATGATTCACTGTTCATTGTGCTATTTATGAAACAGGTTAACAGGGCCTTGTGTTATAATGTAGCCCCATATCATCATTTGAGTAGGAAACTTTACTGTTGTTTTGGGTGATGAGATTCATTATTTTGACGAAATACTCTTTGATTCATTATTTCCTGATGTGAGGCAGACCATGCTCTCATTACTAAACACAACATTTGCCCACTGTCTATGAACCAAATTTTATGCTGATTAGCCCACTGCAGGCGACGTTTTCTTTGCTTCAACGTCAAATATGGTTTCGTGCATGGTATACGTGATCTGTAGCCGAATTCATTCAGCCTTCTCCGTGTTGTAGTAGCTGAGATGTTTTTCCTGATGTCTTCACTCCCATTTTTTCGATTACTCTTTGGAAGTTGTAAACCGATTTTTCTCAACAATGTGTCTTAATTTTCTGTCATCACGTTTTATGGTTTGCCTGGGTCTCCCACTTCGTTTCTTTGCCTCAGTAATGTTGCCAAAGTTTTCTTTAATTGTTTTAAGGCATTTACTTAAGGCTGATTTTGATATCTTAAGATGAGCAGCAATTTCTTTTAGTGACATTCCAAGTTCACGCAGATGTTTGAATTTTTTTCTTCTTCAATACTCAGTTGTTTAGATCTACCCATTTTCAACGCAAATCTATTTTGAGTGGTATTACTGTGGATTAGTATGACAGCAACACCTACACGGCTTAATGGAATTGGCAAAAAATTCGCATCTTTCTAAACTTTTGAAACTGTCAATTTTTTTTTGTTTTTCCCATTTATTATTAAATCACATGGTCATTAAAAATAATGATTTAGAAGAATTTTGTTTATAGATTTCGTATTTTACGTCAATATATTTTCAAATATTATATTTCCTCACATAAAAAAAATCGTGAAGTAGACGAGCAACTTTGGACACACAAACTTTCTAAACTTATGAAAAGCACTTGTACAACATTTTACAAATCCTATAGGCAATAGTCAAATATTATAAGGCAAACATTCCCCCAGTTTATTATACAGGGTGAATACAAAAGTCTGAACCCTCCTTTTATTTTTTGAACCGATGCAGATATGTCTATTTTGATGAATCCAATGAATAGGAAGTTGTGGGATGGCCTATCCCATGGTGCACTTTTCATCATCCCAAATATGCAAATTAGGACACATTCAAACTTTATCTCAAAAACCGTAAGGGATAGAGAAAAAAACCCAATTGCAAACTTATTCAGCATAAAAAAACAAACAAAACAAAACAAAAAAAAGTCATCCAAATCGGACCAACCAATCACCCACAATCACAATCCGAAGCAGAAGATTATGTTGACCATTTCCGGAACAGTGTAGCTTGCCATCCTGGAATTGTTCTGTCTTCTGTGTGCTGAAACATGCCTTTTATTTGCTTTTCCGCATGAAAGTGAATGTGAGTATGGTAATTTATGTTAATTTTTTGATTTGCATGCTTTACATGATGGAAATATTAACATTCAGTTTTCCTTGTGCAGTGTGACTGTTTGTAAGCTATAAACAGTTCACCACGTGATTGTGGATGATTGGTTGGTCCGATTTGGATGAATTTTTTTGTTTTGTTTGTTTTTTTATGCCGAACAAGTTTGCAATTGGGTTTTTTTCTCTATCCCTTACGGTTTTTGAGATAAATTTTGAATGTGTCCTAATTTGCATATTTGGGATAGGCCACCCACAACTTCCTATTCATTGGATTCATCAAAATTGACATATCTGCTTCGGTTCAAAAAATAAAAGGGGGGTTCAGACTTATGTATTCACCCTGTATAAGGCAAACATTCTCTTTCACCCTGATATTCGCACTTAACACGGTTTACTGTTGGTCGGGATTGCCAATAAAACGCAACACAAAGTCGGTTTACTTTGATTCTACAATCTACGACATAATTTATTGGTCTTATTCTAATGTATTATTTTTACACTTCCCATTTACTCCTTTTGTGAAATATCTTTATTATGACTCTGGAACGTCATTCAGTTTAGAGATCTAAAAAGTAGACGTAAAACATGGATTTAGAAACCCAACTTAACGTTATAGAGTTGTGGTAAATGTAAGTACAATTTTTGTGAGCGAGTGCACAGTACACAATCTCGTACAAAGTTTATTTACATGTAATGAACGCACAGCATCAAACTCGATTAACATTCCTATGTTACAGAACAAAACCAGGACAGTAAATGAAGCGTGTTTGTATTCAATTTAATATATGAAGTAGAAGAGATAAAAGAAATGGCTAAAGTTGCTGTTTGATGGAAAGATAAGCCTTAATATCTTGTTTATTTAGACCAGGGGTGGACACTATTATCGTTATGTAACTAAACTTAGAGCTACAAAAATTTTCAGCAAAAACTATATACTGGTTAATTTAGGCCACGACTCTCATTTTATAAGACTGTGGTTTTTGAACAAATTAACTGAACAGAAATACAGTACGGTCATCGTTAATGACGCTTTATGTAACATTTTTATTATTGCATCAGAATGGCGGGAAAACGCTTGTCTTAAGGAAAGCGCAAACTTTTGAGCGAATCAGAAAGGTGAAAGTCGCTCTGAAAAAAGCAAATGACGAGGAGGTTGAAATTGAAGTGCAAAACTGGCTCAGGCAGCAAAGCCCAGTTTTCTAACGAGAAGGATCGAATGACTATTACGTCGATGGATCAAATGCATCAAGAACATCAGGAATTATGTTGAGAAATAAGAAGATAATAATGTGCAAATCTAGCTGTACTACATATTTCTATCTCAATTAGTATTTTTTAAATCACCATTTCTAACTTCTTGCGTATTTCTGCACCCTGGTCTTTAACAATGAGCACATGAGCCCCTTAACAGAAATGGCACTGTCCTATATAATTTGCATCCTTGCACTTATTCTTTGAGAAGAGACTTAAATTATTTTATCGTAGTAACAAGCGGTAAATGAGTCTACAATGGTGACTACTGAAGTCAAAATCCGAGTAGTCAAAATTCTAACTGAGTCAGAATGCAGCTGAGGCATGACGAATTTATGTCAAGCATATGGACAGTGTGATTTTTCAACAAGAAAAATCTCAGTTTGATTTTGAAATTTAGAGATGGAGATGAATCCCTCGAAGATAATCTCCGCTCTTACGACCACTTGCTATTGATAAAAATGAACTGAAGGCACTGTTGAAGCTGACCCACATCAAATTAACCATGAATTAACTAGACGACTTCCTGAGACAGAGGGAGCTTTGCATGACCATCTTCGCATACGGAGAAAAGTAAAAAAAATTGGATTAATGAGTCTCACAAGCTGTCAGCAGCGAATAAGTGCAATGTCTGACGTACCTGCTCTTATTTGCTCCAACGTCATCACAAAACCACTGTTAGACCGAGTCATTATATGCGATGAAAAATCAGTTCTCTACAAAAATATAAGGCATGTTCAAATGAAAGTGATTCGGGCTGTAGCGCGTGCGCAGACACGAGGCAAACGGGTGATTGTTGTCGTATCGTCTGCTTGTTCTGATAACCACTGCTGTGGGAAGTTACGTTAGGCTTATGCTTGTATTTCGTATGTGTTACAATGGACCCTCCTATTAAATTTCCGTCCAAAACTGACCAACGAGCGGTGATAATGTTTCTGACAGCCGAGGACATTCCACCAGTTGACATTCATCCTCGGATGTTGAATGTTCATGGAGAAGCATGTGTCTCGAAAGCAACCGTGGTGCGTTGGGCCAAAATGTTCCATGATGGTCGTGTGAAAACGGCTGATAAACCAAGTCCGGGCCAAGCAAACGTGGTCGCCACCGATCAATTGAAGACAGACATGGATAAGTCAATTCGTGAGGACAGGCGGATCAGCATATGGTCACTTGCGAAGGATCACAACGTCAGTATTGGTTCCGCATATGCTGTAGTGAAAAGCCTGGGATATGGCAAGGTTTGCTGTTAGTGGGTACCGCGAATAATCACGGAAGAGCACAAAGGGCTGCGTTTCGGCTGCTGTTTGGATCATCTGGAACGTTACAGTCGTAAGGGGGAAGCGTTTTTGAAGAAGATTATCGCGGTAGACGAGACCTGGTGCCATTATTGGGAACCCTCTGGGAAGGTATCCACAATGCAGTGGAAGCATCCATCGTCACCACGGCCCAAAAATTCAAGTCGCAAAGTTCGGCCGGGAAGGTTATCCCGACGGCCCTCTGGTTTTGAAGTTTATGGACCCCAAAACCCGTGTTAATGGTATTGCATACACCAACACACTGCAGAACTTGCGTCAAACTGTGGAAAAACAAGCGTCCTGGTAAGCTCAGTGATCCTCCTCCAGGACAATGCTAGGCCACATGTTGCGAGACTGGTGCAAGAAGGATCTGTCACACCCTCCTTATAGCCCGGACCTCTCAGCATGCGATTTTCATGTGTTTGGTCCTTTAAAGAAGGCACAGAAAGGTCGACGATTCGCCATGATGAGGAGGTTAAGGACGCAGTTCGGGCATGGTTCAGAGAGCAGCAGAAAACAGACTTTTTTGCGGACGGTAATAGCTGATTGATGCCCCAGTGGGAGTCCTATATTGCGGCAGGTGGAGATTTTTTTTAATAATAGTGACTATAAGATGTTCTTCTTTCATATAAACAAAGGTAAATATTAATACTTTCATTTAATCCGTCTCAGTGCCCTTTGAATCACTTTCATTTGAACATGCCATATACTTATCGCTCCAGCGAAATCTCCAAAACGGATCCCAAAGTGTTGCTGGCGGTTTTCTGGAAAATTACAGTCTTACAGCAAGATCAAATCACAGCATAAGACTACTATATCTTCTCAAACGAGCCCATCAGAAACCCCTCAACAATAACCTGCATTGGTAAATTGCAAAGCCCCTCTACTGCTACAGGACAATCAGAATGCAAGACCACGCAGGTTTACAGATATTCAAAAATTAAGCAGCTAGGGTGGGAAGCTTTGCCTGACATATTTCCCATAGATTTTTACCTGTTTAGATAACGGATAATCATATACGTACAGTTTAGAAATAGCGCTTACCTCCAAAACGAGAGATTTCTGCCAGTGTAGGATTTGCACATTACTCACTCGTTGGAGACATTATTGATTGCGAGAGGGCTTATTTTAATGAATAAATTGATCGTCTTTTTAAGTTATGAATGCAAATGTATCGCTGAAAATACGCAAGAACTTTTTAAATGACCTGATAAGTATTTGAACTTCCTATCTTATCCTATGCAAATTTTACTAATTGTCTACTAAATGTCCTTGTCGTTTATCGTATCAAAGTAGCGTTGACTTCGATGTGGGCGATTGACTTCCGAAATAGAAAAACATTCCATCTATTGTACTACATCAACACTTGAGGGACGTTTATCGGGAATTGTTAGGCGAGGTCCAGGCGCTTAGGGTGTGGTTTGAAAGGGAGTTCACGGCAAAATTTGGTTGGATCTTGCATTATCTATCGTGGAACCCGGATTTGACTCGATGAACGATGGACTTCGACGGAAGGGCTCTCAAGTACAAAGCCCGACATTGACATTCAATATTAAAGAGATGTTATGCAAAAATTAATGACGAGTAAATAAGGATGAGAACAATAGTTTAATTTCATTTCATATTATAGTATATAGGAAAAAATAGCAGGCATTAGTTTTGGAGTGCCTCATTTATATTCATTGATATACTTTGTCCCATTTCAAAATTGCTTGTTATGAAACGGTTTTCTTATAAATTCGTCATTTGGAATGGCTATTAGGCTGTCGCTCCTCATTTATTTGTTTATTTTTTCTATTTTTTGCAAGCAAGATGGGATTATGAATTGGGTGATGAATAGAACGGCTTGGCAAGAGCCGAATGCAAAGTCACGTTTTAAACGATCCTATTCAGGGCCCTAGTTTCCTATTCGAAATGAAGCTCATTAAAATAATTATTCTTTTCTAGTGATTTCTTCGTTTTAATTGCACGTACGATTGGCAAGGCGTAATCAAAAGCTCCTTTTCATATACAAGGATCCTCAATAGCGATAATGACGTCGTTGAGAGCGTTTGGGGAGGCGCAAAATACTTCCTGAAATTCATTATCTGCGCTGCTAATTAAACGAGATTAAGTGTAAACAAAAGCCCCCTCTCGTTATTAGCCCCACTGCGCATGCTCGGTGCCTTTTGTCAACCGATGAGTTGCAATTTGAATGGCCTTCTTGGAAAAACCGTGCTCGAGTGATTACAGATTTTTTTTTTTCATTTTCTTTGTTAATGTTTTTTCCTCTCTCCTGTTATTTTCGATATCCGATATTGCTGGGTTTATATTATTATCTTGAATATTGCTAGGTGGGCTTGTTGCTTTGAAAATTAAATAATTTTGTTTGCTTTACCACCAACTTGCGCGTCGAGGACAAATATTTGGTTACAACACTTAAAGGCATTGAACATATTTAAATAGGATTTGATCTAATATATTAAATAAATATTGAATCATTTTATCGTTTTTGTTGAAATTATATATAATGATTACTATCATAAAATATTTATTATTATTATTATTATTATTATTATTATTATTATTATTATTATTCGAAGCTTTATATAAATTCTGTGTATAAACCCCAACTGTGATATATAAGCCAGAGAATAATGAACCCTAGACGAACTTGATCCCTGTAATGGGCTTCAATTTCCTGCGATGTTTCCCTATTCTTCAAATGCCAAACGTGCGATATTTCATTTGATTTTCAATTACTAATCATGTAATTGCTCGATAAATCATATTCGGAAGTCGTAAGCTGTAATGATTAAAAGCCTATGGTTGTTTCCTCTTTATGAGGTGCAGGTAGACTTTAATGAATAACATTTCCAGGAACATGTTTAAACAGCTTCTGGGGTGTTAAATATTATTATAAGCTTGATGAGAAAGGAAACCAGAATTGGTGGTGGCATTCCATGAAGGGCTTGTTTAAGTGGCGTTGTTCATTACCATTAGTTGTTCATTATTAATAGTTGTTTAAAGTTTCACGTACTATCAATTTCACAGGTGACCGATTTCATATTGAATTGCTTACCCTCCACGCTTATTACTTTAACAAGATTTTGTTATATAAATCCTCAAATTAATCATTTGGAGAGCCTTTTTTATTTATTATATATCTGAAAAGGATAGTGAATCGCTGCCATTGAACGATCGGTGGGAATGTTTTTTAGGGATGCTGTCAAAAATTTTATTAATCACTAGTAAACTAGCGTAGCCTATCCTTATATTATTTTGCTTGTGCGTATGTTGCTAATGGTAAATAACTGCCAAGCAATAAAACTATAACTGCTTGATGGTCGACATTGCTGTAAACATCGGAAATAATGGGCTATATTAAAAGACGTTACCATATTGCTATTTCTAGACTCTTTATTTCCAATAAAACAATGCCAAGTAATAAAACAACGTTGCTAAGGGTAAAACCATTGTCAAGCAATAAAACAATGCCAAAGAATAAAACAATGCCAAGCAATAAAACAATAGCCTTTGCGACAATACACATACATCGACAATTTTAATGAAAATACCAATGACGTATATTAAACATAGACTCCGAATTCTATTGTTGTAACTTGAAGCAAATTGGGAAGCTCCATGGGAAGTTCCATGGCCGAAAGTGACTGAAGTTGATGGAAAACACATGGCTAAACACGAGAGTAGCTGATTAATAATTCTTTCACACGCCGATCACGGAGTGATAAGTTTATCTTTTCGTTTACTTTGTATTTGAAGTATTTTATTATATTTTATAAACAATTTTTCGATCATGGTTTCAATTTCAATTTCGTTTCGATTGTCTTTCAGTTACGTATTTTCATTTTAGTTACGTATTTTTGATTTATTTTTGTGGAAAATGATTCCTGGACCTTGTTCTTGTCTATTTGTACAGTTGTACGCAGTTTAACTTTGAGGAATGGTTTTGAATTAATTATTCCTTGGGCCCAAAATCGTCAAAAACAAAGCAACCAGAAAGCTAACTATTCCACGGCTCACTCCTGCCCAGAACTGGCATGGCTTCACTTTGGTGGCGATGTTAACAATAGGATTCGGAATCTACCTTTAATATACGTCATTGAAGTCAATAGACGATCAGGTGACTTTTCCGCTTCCAGGCCTTGTTGTCTCGTTGGCCTAGCAATAGAAGAAATGGTCTATGGACTCTTAAAGCATTGTTAATGTAGACCTTCGCGATATTAGCACCAGCTTTTGAGCGCTTACTAAATTGCCCCTCGCAATCCGAGATAAGCCAACACTACCTAAAGATAAGGCCTGAGTGCGGAAGCGTCATACATTGTTAAAACGTCATAAGTAGTTATCTCGTAACCCACGTGAAAGACAGGCCCTGGCGCGGAAAAGTCACCTGACAATCTTAGTCCGAGCAACAATGTAACCTGAATGTAATCTTCTTGGATTTTAACAATTAGCAATATTTCGTTTGTTGGGAACAATGAAGGTTACATTGTTACTCGAACTAAGATGATCAGGTGGATTTTTCCGCGCCAGAGCAAGGCCTCCTAGATAACAAGGCCCGGACAGCTCGAACATGATGGGAACGGTCATGTGATCAAAGTAGGGAAGGTTGATGCAGGCGATACTCGATCTTTTGCTGAGCTTACGTGCGGATACAGATCATTTTATCATTCAGCATGAACTATTTCATATAATTCCTTCATATAATATTGTAAAGGAAGCGTGGATTGCTAACCTATTCTTCAAATAGGCATAAAAATTTATTTTGTTTCTGTTCATCTAAGTCACTGACAACGTTTGTAAGCGATCCTTCATGTTTAGATCACGTTCAAGCATAGCGACACTCAAATTTGACGAAAATCATTTGCATTGAATTATTTTTCATTCTAAAATTTGAATAACATTTTAGAAGATTCAGAATAAAAGAAATTACAATCGCAGTCACTTAAAACATATTGTAGACATATTAAAACAGAATAAATATTGAAGCATTAAGTCCAGTGAATTAGGCCTAACTATAAGTATATTGAATGAATTATCTGCTATTTGCATATTACTAACATTTATAAATAAAACAAATGTTCACATATAAACAGTTATAATTAAAATTTGGAGTTAGCCTATATCCTTTGTAATTTTTCAAGTCATATTAAGCTCTAGATCAGGATGCTTAAAGTAGAATTAAAAACAGCTACAAATTAAAAATTTTTTAAATTAAATTTAATAATTTAAATATTATTAAGTCTACAATATTTTCAAAATAATACTAGAAAAGATCTACAATATTTTTAAAACAATAGAAAAACTCAAAAATTTCTATCGATGTTTTCCTTTAATTAGCTACGAGCTCTTTTTTTCTTCCTTGTATTGTTTTCTCGCTGCCCTCATCCCCTCCTTTTGTGACGTCATCAGCGCATAGTGTCCGGGCCTTGTTATCTAGGAGGCCTTGGCCAGAGCCTGTCTTTCTCGTGGGCTAAGTAGTCATCTCGAGGCCAACGAGATAAGGCCTGGAAGCGAAAAAGGAAAAACAAGGGCTAATTTAAGACTTATTATAGGTAGAAATACGAATAACAATACCCTTCTAATGAAGATGTAACAATGTATGAAGTTTCAATGCTCCAGATGATTTTTTCCGCGCCAGGGCAACGCCTCCTATAAAGAAAGCCTGGGCACAGAAATGTCATACATTGTTACATCATAATCAA
>JAHWFO010049263.1:0-10115 GCA_023313115.1 Rhysida immarginata
ATTGCAAAACGGACCTTACTTTACGAATAACCCTCATACGACAATCTCTTGAGGAGAAGAGGATGATTGATTCTACCATATGAACTTCGTTTTAAATAATTTGAATTTCACTCGCTTTCAGGATTTTTTGAGGGGGTTATCATTCCCCTCCGGATTGATGTCAGCAGCTAAAATTTTGGTTGTAGAGCAACTCATGGTCTACTACTTATATACCATATTTGGTGGAAATCGGATATTGGCACCTCGGGAATGTTCCTCGTCGTCATTAATAATTGGTCTCAAAACTTATCTAATAAAATAAGATACATTATTTCATTTAAAGGATCTTGAATTATGTGCCGTGCGATTAATATGCCCCACACGAATAATAATGCCATAGGCGTAGCTTTAAATCAAGTAAACCTATATACAAATAATATAAATTTACTTATGGATGTATTTTTGTAATTTATACTTGAAATGAATTAAATAATTACTTCATATAATTTCTTGAAGTAAAAAACTTAAAAACTTAAAAAATAATAATAAATAATTAAATAATGATGAAACCCTATCTATCTGGTTCCAAGGACCACAATGATTAACTACCATTTAGCCATATTCTCGATTAGATAGGATATTATAACTTTTACTTACTTTTTGATGCTCAATCCGAATCTGGAGTCAAAAGCCAAATAATCGAAAAGAATTGGCAATGGAACGAACGACTGCGTACTTTTAGAATTGGTGAATTTGAAATGTACGAGGGTTATTCGTAAAGAAAGGTCCATTTTGCAATAAAAACAAAATTACTAATATATTTTCAAAATTTTTTCTTTTCCACATAGTTTCCAAGTTTATTTAAGCACTTGTCATAGCGCTCAATGTACAGGATGTACATAAAAGGTCTGACACATTTTATCTGTGTATTATCAAAAAACTAATAAAGATAAATTGGAATGGCGGAATGGTACATTCCCACAGGCCTACCACGAGAGGATGAAACGGATTCAAAAAGGAAAATTTTTTTTTCAATAAGAGGAAGCTGTTCATTTATTTTTTTTATTGTGTTTTGGGCGCTGAAATGAATGCTTTTGAAAATGTCTTCATTTTAAAAAAAAATTAATTTCTCTAAAAAGGCTTAATCCATTTCCATAAAAAATACATCAATGCATAGTTAAAGAACCCCTCTAAGTTTGAAACAGTTTTTAGGAAAAAAAAAATTGCCGCGGGGGGGGGGGCATAATAAAAATTCCCAAACTGCTCATCACAGCCAAACAAGTCATTTATAAAAAAATTCGCTATAATGAAAGGAGTCCATACATGTCAAGTTTATTCAGTTCGGATCGCTGGTTTGAATGCTACAGCCATTTTTTAATTTTTAGAAAAAAATTAATATCTCTAAAAAGACTTATCCAATTGATATATAATATACGCTAAGGCACAATTTAAGGTACCCTCTAAGTATGTATAATTTTTATTTGGTTCTGCTAATTGCCGTTTCAGAGGAGTTAGCTGCACAGAATTGGTCACATACGTAACTAATGTACATACAGACGGAATTTTTTTTTTCTCAAAATTTCAACATATCTTCTCGAATCATAGTTTTTAAGTCGATTTCAGCAAAAAAGAAATTTAGTTTCTGAAACGAACACATAGGCCTTCACTCTTAGAGAGTGTTAGGCCAATAAACAGAAACGGATTTGAATATATGAAACTAACTGAAAACGTTTTGTGTTTCACAATTTCGCCGCTAGAGCACGGGAACTGTACATCCGGGTTATTAAAGCAAAAGATGGCTACTCCACACTGAATTCTGAAACAACTTGTTTTAGAGTTCAGTGCTACTCGACAGGAGAGAGCACGGACTAAAGAACGTAAACGGAAAGAAATGTCAGTAGCGTCGGAACCTTTGATGTTACTGGCAGCGCTTTCCCTCCATTTTGATGGTGGCTCCCTCGGACGGGGTATTGGCAACATCACAAATTTTTTACATACAAATCAGTTACAATTGGATTCATCAAAATTGACATATCTGCTTCGGTTCAAAAAATAAAAGGGAGGTTCAGACTTTTGTATTCACCCTGTATTTTACGTAATACGTAGTATTTGCTTCGTAATATCTCTAAAACAGATTATATTTTATCGCCTAGAAAATACATTTTGTTGCCATTCATGGAATGTAATCATCTTTGGAAAATAAGCCTGAAACAATTCGGCAAGACAGGGTCTATAAATTTTGTCCTCGAGTTCAATGGAAAACTTTAACATGGAATAAGGTATATTATCGTTAAGAAATTGATATCCAAACGTAACAAGATATCTACATATGTCTAATTTTCCGTTGAAGAGTCAACATTTTGTGGTAGAAACTATCAAGTCCATTCCCAAGCAAATCCCTTTACTCAGCACCGATTTTAAATCAAAATTTTCCCTTTAATCCTGTCCTCGCGCTGTTGCTTTATACCTTCCCTTGTTCTACAAATGCCTTCACCCACTCCTTATTTCTCCCGAATTGTCCTTTAACGAAGAGCTCAGGAAACACAAATAAAATTTATATTTTTAATGTAAATAGGATCTATTTTGAATTTCACACTACATATGTTTGAAAGTTTTCACACATGAAAGAATTTTCAAACTGCATTTTTCATTCCAACCAGCGAATCCTGAGAAGTGTCAATCACTACGTTACCATGGAAACCAGCTGGAGTGGAATGGAATGGAATAATGGAATGGGATGTCTTATTTATTTAGCCTCATACTGAGTTTGCTGTTAAATGAATTACTATAAAATTGGTCGCCCTTAAAAGGGTCTTTTATGCAATTAATGAGAATAAATTTTCCTCAGAAGAATCTTAATGCATGTACTTTCTTGTTTAAAGTAAGCGCAGCTTAAACAGGAAATATGAACGATAAATAAAGGACCTGTGCAATGAGGCTACGGCAGCTGCTGATCAGCTGATGAACTTAATCAGCATCATGACTACGTGATCTATTGCAGAAGGGGCGATTCCTATGACTTGTTTGTTGAACTATTTCTTCCCATGTTTGAAATTTTTCGCCACATATGTGAATATGCTAAACATATTCGGCGACTATTTTTGTTAACCTTTGTAATATGTTGATGCAGCCTCTCTTGTGCAGCAACTCCTTTCTCATATAACAAACTTTCTCAACAAAAACATATATGGTCTTGTTTTCTACTCTACTTATTTTAAAACAATGGCTCTCTGATTAGGGAAATGGATACAGGGCTGTGGATTCGTCAAAAGATATTTCCGATATGAATGACTGTATGGCACAGAATCATTATATACTGCCAGCAAAAAAAAAATGCAACATGGAAGGAGTGGGTCAATTTTAATGAATTGCACAAGAGCACAGTGTGGATGAAATACAACATATGATTTAAATTTCAACACAATATCTGCACAGGATCTGGTACAGGATGTCCCAAAATTCCCTCCACTGGAAGAACGGTTCATCTCCGATTTCATAAAATCATCAATCTGGCACCTGTATTGTAACAGGCTAGATTAGTCTCAATATCTGCCATGCCCCGCACATACAGCCATACACCTGTGCAGCAACTGACGGAGTTTGACAGAGGTCGGTTTGTGGGACTTCGAGAGGCTGGATGGCCTCTCGGCTAATCGTGGACCACACTGGACGTACTGTTTCTGTGGTGATTCGATGTTAGTAACAGTAGGTTACAGAAGGTACTCACATACGTATAGACTTTTTCATAAAAGAAAACCGTTGACCCTAATTAGGATCAGTGTAGAAGCCAATCCGAATCAGGCGGTAATGAGACATCCTTTCTTCTGGTACTTTGTACTGCAGACATTTCAGGACAGAGTATTCAACAACATAAAGATAATTTTTTATCTTCATAAAATCATTTAAAATTTGTAGAACATTTAATTTTATTTATCTCATATATGTGTGATAAAAATTTTTAATGAAAATTCCGTTTTTAAGTCAATCGACATGCGCATGTTAATGAGCTTTCTTCCACTCTAAGCAAAAACCTAGGTTGAATTTCTCGTCTTCATTTTCTTTCTTCTTCGATCGTACTCCTTCTATATTATCCCCTGATATATTCGCATTTATAATATGACATTCAATTCTGGGGCTCAACTTTTAATTTCCACTTGATGCGTCTTTTTAGGATTCAAAAGTAGTTCTTAAAGGGCAACTGACATCAAAATTTTTTTTTCGCTAAATCTATTCTTTATGAAATGCTGAACATAGCAACACATTTCATTTTTTTAAATTTTCGTTATTTTTATACAATAAAAGCATTTTTCGGCACGAAAATGAACGATCGCCGTCGCCATCTTGAATCGGGGTGTGACGTCAAAGGCGAAATTCGTTTGAAATCTTTGCATGAGACAATACCCACATACACTTGTAATAGGTTTGCTGGTGAAAATCGTTTATGAAAATGAATTTGATCACATTGAAAGGTTGAATTTACAAATAACAGATAACCGTATATGTATGAACCGGTGATAAAAATTAAAAAAAAAATTAATTTGAAAAATAAATTTGCATAATAAAGCGATCTAGGAGATGCACGAATGTTATGGAAATTTTATTTAACGTTTTAATTCTAATTTACAGTGTTTATGCAAATAAAATACTTATACTTCCATATTTGTAATAATGAAGCATTTAAAAAAATTGCCTTGATGTCGATGTTTTGTTTATAGCCGCGTACGGACCGAGCGAGCAACCTCCTGAGGCTGCCGCGATACAAAAAAGCCACGCTTTGAAGGAAACTGAGGCTGAGGCGCGCGGGAAAGATGAGCTACAAGCCGTCTGAGCATTTTATTACTCTCAGCTTATTCAGTAATTCAAAGATGGCATGAGGCCGCATGTACAAATAGCCATCACAGCTTCTGGATTTACTGATTTATACTGAGGCGCATTTGATCGTCGATAAAAACCGACAACGCTCATACGTTGAGCGTATAACGTTTTGACTCGGCAGCACTCGGGCGAGGAGGCGCGTACGTTCGAGCCGCAGATTATTCCGAAACTGCTCACTCACACAGTAAGCTATACGTTTCACAGAAGAAGAAAAAAAAAAAAAAAAGAGGAAAAAAGAATTAATTTACTTCGTCTTAATAAGGGAGTTTTGATATCATATGTAAATGCTTGCAAAAAATAAAAAAGCAAGCATCTCCGATATCTAAATCTGTCATAAATTTCCTATTAATACAACATTTGGATCGTTATCTGTCTGTCGAGCGTCGTTATTATAATGGGAATCGTTCAACCAAAAAAAAAAAATGTTTTAAGTAGAATAAAATACACGGAAAAATTTATTAGGAAAAAAAATATAGTTTGATTATAAGCAGTTACCAAAACAGTTTGTTATTTTTCTAAACGAAATATAATTAATATAAAAACGATTATATAGACAAAGTCGTAGCCACCAATAAGTAATTTCTTACCGGTGGCTACGACAAAATAGATACTCAAATTCTCCTTATTTTATCATCTTTCGGTAAAACGTGAAAATAAAATATTCTGCAGTTCATGCTCTTATTACTGTTGTCAAAAAACTGTAAAAATTAGGCACAGCTAGGCGATGAATAGCGTTGAAAAGAAACGGAATATAAATATTAATCTGTATGAGCGATAGCGAGTACTCGCCTCTGACGTCAGGCGTTCATGTGTGCTGACGTAGGCGCTAATTTTTAAAATTAAATAACTCTTAAAATAATAGTGATATTAGAAAACTTTTTGTGCAGAATTTATATTTTCAATGTCCTCTATAATTTTAGGACAAAAAATATATATGTCAAATTTTGATGTCAGTTGCCCTTTAAGAATACTGTTGAAACTACGAAAGTTTAATTCTGTTTCTCAATACTTTAATTCTCTTAGTGTCTTCATCATATTTCAAGTTTTTATTTTACAATTAGTTATGAGTATCTATAAAGTACTCAACTGTCATCTAACTCTCACCTCTATTTTGCCGTTTCATTACCAATACGATATTCACCATTATGTCAATTCTATTTGCATTCCTTTAGCCCGTAGTAAATACCAACGCCTCTGCATCTCTTACACTGGCCTTAAATGGTGGGCTTCTTTACCAGATTCTGTCCGATCATCCCCATCTCCTGTCGCCTTCAAAAAGGTTTTAAAATTTCTTTCTTTTTTTTTACTTTTTTTTTATGTACTTGTTTTATTAATTACGGTACTTGTTTGTTAATTAATTTGATCATTCTCTGGCTGGTGACCGAACATGTCGGCCTTTTGGCCATACAGGCCCTGACCTGACTAGGAATTTATGTTTGTAGTACTGAACTAACAATAAATAAATAAAATGTGTACCGGGATTTTCCGTAAAAAGGCCCACCCAAATACAGACCCAGATGGGCCTGTATTTGGATTTTCTTTCCAAATAGAAGCCCATGGGCCTTTATTTGGGGACAAATTATAATATTTATCAGCTTTGCCGGTAGATGTCTTTCCAATTAATATGAACTGCGTGCGCTCGTCTTTATTCCTTGTCAGAACGTTTAACCCTAAAAATGGAATCAAATTGTTCTATTGTTGCAATGTTTAAATAAAGTAACTTTTCCTTAATCAAATAAATATTATGTCAAAACAAACCTGTTTCCGTTAAGAAGCCCATGGGCTTCTATTTGGGGCCAACATGAGAACCTTAAAATGCTGAAAACCAAATACAAGCCCATGGGCTTCTTAACGGAAAATCCCGGTACTTTCGAGAAATGACAAACCAAAGAGTTTGATGAAAAGGCATAAGGTAGTGCAATTATTTCTTCATATCGTTTCTTTGTAAACAGTAAAATAGAGCGAATGTATTAGTTAGTGAGGAGAGGGGTCTGGAGCGCAATCCTCCATTTTTGATAAAACTTTATAACATAATAATACATAATATTATAAAATATAGAAATGAGTAGACACCGCTGTGTATTTCATGAATTGTGCGATTTCACCATCTGCGTAACATATACATACACGTAATACCTGGGCAAAATGACAGATTGTAGCTTTCAGATCTGGTAGGTACTACCAACTGATTGGAGAGGATAGAAGACTTTGAAAAGTGAATGGAAAGAGCAGATTGCATAATGATATTTGCTACTGGAGATAACACGTTTGAGGACGATGCTTATGCTGAAATATCATGCTTTTTGATGATAAAAAAATCTCTATGAGGATTGCAGTTCTGCTAAGATCTCTTTATTGTTTTCAACTAAGTCTGCTTATCTCGTGAATCTCAGTCCGTTATCAAGTTGAGACGACAGAATTTTGGATTGTTATCTTCATATTAGTTTTAGCAAGATATAACTTACTGTAACAGGGCATTCTCATAAGGAGCTAGCGATCGGCAACTTTCATAAATAATTCGCAGCCAGTACCAAATAAACCTTGCACTTTTAAATTTTGTATAAAAATTAAAAATAAATTAAAAAGGAGAAGGTCACTACCTGCCGTCTGACGCAGTTGTATTTGTGAAGATGGACTCGCGATTGTCAAGTGTAGAACCAATTTTTTGTTTGCTGCGTCTGGTTGCAATTCGAACGTGTCTCCTCCTAAAGAGATCCATTTTCCTGCGTCACATACAGAAAAGAAAAATAAATAAAACCATTTTGTGAGAACGAAAGCGGAAGAATTTGCAAACAGTCTTGAATGACACCCAAATATAAAATTATCCTATTGGACGGAATGCTATCATACTTACTTACATACTTTTCAAACCCGATAGGGTCGCGGGGACAGCAGCCCTATGGAGGATCTCCTGCGCTCGCGATCTTCCCCCATCAGGTGTAAGTCCTCAATTGTAATGCCCAAGCGATTAAAACCCAGATTCTCCATGTAGTCTAGCCATCTGGTTTTAGCCCTACCCCTTGGTCTCTTACCCACCGGCTTGGAAAACAGGAACTTCTAGAAAGATCAGTTTGTGGCATCCGTATCACGTGACCATACTTCCGCAACTGAAATCTCAATGTGGAGGAGTAGCGGCTCAACAGCTAAAGACTCCCTTATTGTGCTGCCCTGTACTCTATTTAGTAGGGTAACACCTCCCACACTATTAGGAATCTCATTTCGGCTGCTTGCACCTGCGATCGCATTCTTTCGGTCAAGACTCATGACCATAGGTGAGAATGGGACAAAAATAGATTTGAAAACAGAGCTCGGTTTCATTTCCCAGTTCACGTTTCGTTACTACGGATCGCCACAGTTCACGATTAACACAGCTTGCTGCAACGATCCGAGCATCCAAGTCTCTATCCTGCTGCCAATCACTCATGAATGCACTCTCGAGATACATGAACTTCTCCACCTGTCTGAATGGGGCTCCGCTAACATGGACAGCGCACTGAGCAGGTTGTCTTGAAAGAACCAAAACTTCATTCAAATGTGATGCCATCATATACGAGGGAATTTCCTATAAGAAATTCTCGTACATACCATGGAAAAAGAATTTCAAAATAAAATTAATTCCAAAATTGACCGCTAGGGAAAGAATTAGCGCTTCGAGAGAATTTGTATAATTCAAACTTCATGCGTAATTTTGTTTAAAAAAATTATTGGCACATTCGAATTATTTTGGGTTTCTCTTCTGGTTTTCTTAGCTTTAATAATTGTTTATAAGGCTTTACGAGGGTCATTTACAAAGTCATGGCAACTATTTTTTTGCAGGCAAACGTGTTGTTTTACAGGGTGTCTGTAAAGTCTCTCCGCAGTGAAAAACAAAAGCAATAATACAATAAACGGGAAAATATATCACTTTATTTACGTTAGGAATGAACTACAGAGTGATTCAGTCAATTTCTGACCATTTCAGTACTATGATGTATTGACCCATTAATGTTTACAAACTTAGCATTTCAGTATGATATTTTAGGCAGTTCGGAGTTTTTATTCCCGTGGAAAAGTCTTGATGATATGCTCAATGTGGCCACCACGAACGTTTTGAACTGCTCGCAGCCGAATGGTGAAGTTGTTCATAACTCTATCCAGGATTTCTGCAACCACAAGGGTGCAGCAGTCGACGATGCTTTATCGCAGCTGGTCTAGGGTTCTTGGTGCTGTAGTGAACACACTGTCTTTAAGGAACCCCCAGAGATAAAAATCACATGGGTTTAGGTCAGGACTCGCAGTGAACAGAGTTTTTGGTAGGGGAATCGACCAAGATTGTGCGAACATTTTCGACAACTTCGGCCGTTCGAACACGAGCTTCGCTCCCGCCTTTTTACTTGCCTTTAACACATCCAGTGGCACGGAATTGCTTGACAAAATCCATGATTGCTTGTCTGCCTGGTGCGTCTCGACACTTATACTCCTTCCGGAATTTTCTTTGCACGGTTACAGGTGATTTGATCTCGAAATACCATTCGACAACCTTGCATTTCTGCTCTGTTGATAAAGCGGGCGCCATTTTCCAACAATACGGTTTTCATGCAGCGCCGTTGCAACAATACAAACTACAACTATTTTGAAATTCGATATGGCGCTCATATTCTTTCAATTGTTTATCCCTAATGCACGTCATTCGAGTGAAATGGTCAGAAATTGACTGAATCACCCTGTATATTAAGTGGTGAGAGTACTCACAAGTTTACAGATGATGTTGAAAGTGTCTTCCGTTCATGCACAGGCACAAGTCCATCTTAGAGCGACTTTTGATGGGAATCGACTTTTTTCACTACGCAGAGACTTTACAGACACCCTGTACAAACCTTTCATAATATACGAAAGCGTCCTGAAAGTAAAGAACGATTGGGTGTATCTCAACAAAAAAAACCAAAATATATCAAAACATATCATATATTTGCAACAATATTAAACCTAACACTACTTTTCTACATAATCGCCATTGTTATTGAGGCATTTCTCATAACGAGACAAGTTTTTCAATGCCAATGCTATACTCATACGCATACCAGAGATATTTGCGAGAGTTTGGCAAAATTTCATGCTCCGTTGTAATGCATGTATTCAGACTAGTGGACGCCAATTGCTCTGAACTGTAAATTATTGCCATATTGTTGCTCTGAGCTGTAAGTTATGCTATGAGGTGTAAGTTGTTTAGGAATAAAAAAATTGTTATTTGCTCTGAACACGAAAGCAGCTTGAAAAAACGT
>JAHWFO010049266.1:0-25241 GCA_023313115.1 Rhysida immarginata
AAACGGGTGCGCATATCAAAATTTGTATTGGTTAACAAGGCGATCGCGAACAATCGAATTACCGTGTCTTTTCAAGAGGTTTTAAAGTTATTTTTGTACAATTTAGCTTCCCCTTGAAAAACTTTCCAAGTGCGCGTATCTTTATCATCATATAAACGTTTCACTTTTAAAATGCTTCTGTCATAATAAACCTCTACCCTAAATGGGCCGCCGAAAAGTGGCGTTAACGTTTTCTGTTCGTTAGAATGAATAGGCATAACCTTGGTTTTGATCAATAACAAGCCTCTTTCGTCTGGCCTTGCGATATAATCGCGCATTCTGCATGTTTTGCTCCCATGACTTCGGTTCCAATGTGTTTCCTTCGCGCTGCCAAGCATTTTCATTTAACATTAATTGTTCCCGGGGTGCATTTAGTTACGACATGTGGTAATGGACGCATGGGAAACATTACCCTTTCAAGATGTTGTTCCCACTTTGAATTTGGAGCATCGTACATACTCAATGTCAATTTTTCTTTTAAGGTTCGGATACAGCGTTCCGTAGGGTTGGTATGCGGAGAACAAGGTACACGGTACACAATTTCAATTCCTTGTTGTTGAAGGAACATTTTCAGGGCTTCCTCCTTAAAATAGGAGGCATTACTTAACAGGGTGCGTTGTGATTTTCCGAATATATCTATGCACTGTTTAATAAAAGCTATGACTCCGTGTTGGTTCATTTTGTTGAGGAGTTTCGTTTCTACCCAACCAGAAAAGATTTCAACCAGCACGAGCAAATGTTTCTTCTCTCCTTTCTTGTTATGTGGAGGGGACCCGGAGCGTCTAAGGCCCATAAGTTTTTCGTGCTCGACACCAACCGTCTGGTTACGTTTTTTCCACGCGCCGATTGGACGATTTACATTTTTGACAACTAGTACAGTGTAGTAGCAACAATCAATTTAGTTTCTTTTTTTTTTTTTTTTTACATTGTATCACAATATTGTCCTACCACTCTCTAAGAGTGAAGGCCTTTGTTTTCATTCAGAAATTCAAAATTTTTTTTTTTGCTGAAATCGACTTAAAAACTCATGATTCGTAAAGTTATGTTGAAATTTTGAATAAAAATTTTCCGTCTGTACGTATGTATGTGCGTATGTATGTACTGTAACGTGCTAGTAAACAGTGGTCGTGTTTACCGTCACGTTGAGCTCCAGAGGGAGGAAAAGAAAAGAGACCCGAATTCCTCTTAAGAAAACATAAAAGGCTCAATAATTAGTGAAACCCAAAATGATAATAAAAATTAATTAAAACTAACCCGTCAAGAAAATAAGGATTAAAAGGAAAGTTAATAAGGTAATAATAGCGATAACCCCCAGACCACGAGAGTTAATAATTTGATAGCCCCAGACAACGTTTCAGGAAAGAAAAAAAAAAGAGAAATCCATATAAATATTTTCTTTATTGCTGACAGAAAATAATTAGATGAAGCAGACAGCAGATAACAACCCAAGATCGGAAACCGTCTAACGGAAAAACTGGAATAGTCTCAGAAGTTGAAAGTACATCTAGTCCACATCGGGAGTAGTCCAAATTCCGAAAATGCAGAAGAAGTAACTGGAAGATACCGTGGAAACCGAAAAGTAATTCACGAAAGGGTTGAGGGTCATACAAATAGAAGGTTGAGGTGTTAAGCTTGTACTGCAAAAATAAAAAGAGAAACTGACAGCAAAAAGTAAGCAAATATTGGAAATAAAAAAAAATAAGCTTTCATAAATTCTTAAGAGATACTAGAAAACAAATAAACAATAAGTGATGTTCTAATACACAACTCTACAAAAGAGGAAGGTAGAGCTTAAAATAATAAATAACAAACCATTAGACCTCTTCCACAAGGACTCCGAAGGACGGGTAACAAAATAAAGCTAGAGTAATTACAACGGGATAACACTAAGAGGAATAAATACGGGAAAGGGAAGACAGACCAAAGGGTAGACACACGACATGAGAGGTGACGATCGGGCAAGACGGGAACAACATGGTCGAGGTCCTGAAAAACAAAAACAAAATTAACAATATATCATCAAGAAATAAAAAAAAATTAAAATACTTTCAATTAAACGGACTTAATAAAATCATGAAGAAAGTAAATTAATAAAAGTTAATAATCAAATGAAGTTCAAGAAGAACGAGTCGATTTTCTAAAACATCACCGAAGTCTGAACATAAAAGTCAAAAAAAAAAAATCATCTGAATGGATTAGTTGCCTGTTGTGCTTCAGCACGTTGCATTGTGAAGGTTCTAGTTCAACTCCAAGTCGATGGACGAACTAAGACATCATTCCTATATCATCAGTAAGACGGATACAGCCAAAGGACGATGGGACCCACATCATATCTTCGTCGAGAACAAACATTGTTATGTTCAAACAAACTAAAGAAGCAAGGCGAATTGAAGAACGCCTGTAGATTGGCCGAACGCTACATCGGCGAAAGAAAACAAAGTTCCAAAACCGTGACGGTCGTCTTCATGTCGGATAACCGCACATAATCAAAAAAAGAAAAGGCTTGTAGTCTTCTCAGATGTGGTGTAATGAAATCTTAAGCCAAGATTGCACATTAAAAGTTACTAACATCAAATGACTGTAAAACCATCTCAATATCCCAGAGATGGGAGAGGAGCTGTTGGAACTGGAGCCGGTGGTATGGCTCCAGAGGGGCACCCTTAGATCATAAAACAGGCAGGGTGCCCAGGCGCACATGCGAATAGGAGTACGGGCAGCCTTCAAGGGCTGCACCGCCTATATAAACGCCTCAAAAGGAGGCCCGTCCGCTCACCGGTGGGTCATCGATGTTGAGGGGAAAGGTGAAGAGATACGAGATGTTGATCGTATCCCCTCCAATGACCTTACAGAGACGCTGAGATGACGAATAGCGTCTCCGAAACGTAGCTGGGCCAAGCCGTGGCCACTCGAGCTGAAGGAAAGACCTAAGATGGGAGGCACCTTTCCTCCAGACGGCTGAGGCTGGCGAAGGCACACCAGCAAGTCGTTGCTGACGAGCCAGCCAAAGCTCCCTGTTCATGAAGGCGATGGAAGTGGCCAGGTCCAGCTTATAAGCAACACCGGTGGAGTAGTCCATCAGAAATCGTACTGACTGGATGGAGAAGGCAGTCAGATGAAAATGTCTTGAAAGGCGATCCCAGATGGACTGTGCGAACGGGCACTCGAAAAAGACATGGTCGATGGATTCAGGAGACCCACAAACCAAACAACCAGCAGAGCCGACTACTCCCCACTGATGTAGACGTTGGAGAGTATAGAATCCATGGTGCAGCAGACGCCATTGAAAATTGAAAACAGTCCTCTCGAAGGCGAAGGACTTGATGGCCTTCAAGATGGCTGACCATGGATATTCGGGGTGCCAGCGCACGATGTCAGAAGACGCACCCCGGTCGGCCTGCTGGAAGAACCAAGATAGACGTAGGCTCCCCCAGTCTTGTGGGTCTACCTGACGCAGATCTTGAATAAAGGTCGCTAAGTCTCCCTGGATTCGGTTGTAGAACCCAGGAGATCGTAGGTTGATTGTCACTGGCAGCGAAGTGGGAACTGGAAGCCCATTCACCTTGAAGAAGAAACGCAGGTGCAGGAACAGAAAATTGGCCCAGATGGGAGGGGGAAGAAGGAAGACCCGGATCAAGGCAGCCATTCTGGCCGCAATGAGGTAGTGCCGGATGTTAGGCAGGCCAAGGCCTCCTCCCTCGAAGGGGATATACAGCAGTTCCCGGCGAAGGGGATGACGGGCTGCTGCATACCCCCAAATACAGTCTGCAATCGCACCGTGCACCTTCTTCAAAAGTTGAGGAGATGGCAAGGCGAACAGGCATTTCGATGTCAATAGGGACAAGATGTGGGTCTTGATGAACCTCGCCTTGACAAACATCGAGGTGGAATAACGAAAGTTCTTGCCAAGGCGAGACAAACACTTGTCGATAACTTGCTGCCAGTGACGAGAGTCCATGTCGGGTAGAAAGGAGAAGACGTATCCCAGCACTGTGATTTGCTCACACCACGTTATTGGGAAGGTTTGAAGATAGTCCACTGTCCATTTCCCAATAGCGATGCCTTTAGACTTGACGAGATTGATGGAACTTCCCGTCGAAGTGCTAAAGTGATCGAAAGATTCTTTATAGATGCCCAGGGAATACGCATCAGATGCAAATAATACTACATCATCAGCGTATGCCAGCGTACGGATGTTGATGGAAGCAGCTGGCAAATCGTATCCCCGGACATCTGGGTGGCGATTAAGAAATTGTAATAATGGCTCCAAATAAAAAATGTATAAGAGGGGAGAGATGGGACACCCCTGCCTAACGCCTTTGGAGAGTTCGAAGAAAGGCGAGTTGGAGCCGTTAATCGCCACGCATGACGTGGCAGAAGCATACAGTGCTGAGATAATCGTAGCAAATTTCCGAATATGAAGATGGTGAAACACTCGGAAAAGAAACACGTGATTCACCTTGTCAAAGGCCTTTTCCTGGTCAAGACTTAGGACGGCAAGAGTCTGACGACGCACACACGCTTCCTCCATAACACATTTGATGGTGATGATGTTGTCGGACATCCTGCGAGATGGAATGGAGCAGGATTGTCCCGGATCGAAGAACTCGTCGGCGAAGCATTTTAGCCGTTGCTGGAGCACGCCAGTGAAGACCTTATAATCTGTGTTGAGTAGAGTAATAGGCCTCCACTGGGTGACGAGTTCAGGATTCGGTACCTTGGGGAGTAAGATGATTCTCCCCGCGGTAAAGTCCGACGTGATGGAAGAAGGGTCCTTAAGTATGGAGTTGAAAACTTGCACCAGGAAAGGCCCAAGAAGTTTCCAAGTCGCATTGTAGAACGAATACGGGATGCCGTCTAATCCAGGGCTGGACTGATGACGGCCATCCATTGACAGAAACTTCTTGACTTCATCTTCGGAAAAGGGACGGGTAATTGACAGGTCAGCATCCGCAGTGAAAGGTCTAAGTGCCTCGATCCAATTCGTCGTGGCGTCGGATGGAAAGACTGGGTGGCCAAAAAATGATGAAAAATGGGAGTGAAAAGCCGACAAGATGTCAGCGTCGGTTTCCACTGTCCCATTCTCCACCACCAAACGATGGCACCTCTTCTTGTTGGCGCGACGCCTCTCCTCAGCGAACGCAGCTGACGACATATTCCGGACGTCAGACGCCCAGGACAGTTTGGCCCTGAGAGCTGCGCCGGCGGCCTTGCGGATCATTAGAGCATTGATCTCGCTCTTCACCTGGCGGATGTCATCAGCATATGCCCCCTTCGGGATGGAACAGCGGAGGAGGCGCAGGATTTCTTGGAGCATGAGGAGATGGCGCCGATTGCGTCTAGCAGCATCACACCCAATCTTTCTAAAGAAGCGACGGAGCTTAGATTTAAAGGAAAGCCACGAAGCTAACGACGGAGGCAGGTTGTGAAGGTGTCTTTCCACAAACCGAACGAACATTCCCTTGTATTTATCGATGTCAAGCAGAGAAACGTTCAGGAACCAATTGTCCGAAGTAGTACCTGCAGAGGAGGCAGGGAATGGAGGGTTCCAGGACCACTTGATGGCACTGTGGTCTGAAAAAGAGCAAGGAATGACCTCCATGGAACCAGAGGCACCAGCGAAAGTGGCGTCTACTAGGAAAAGGTCCAACCTTGATGACACAGAGGGCCCTTGGTGAAAGGTGGACCCCCTTTGGTTGGAATGGGAAAAAGACGCCCACAGATCGAATAGTGCATTCCGCTGGCACAACTGGTAGACATACCCAGATGAAAAGATGTTGTTCTCATCCGGATGGCAATTGAAGTCCCCAGCAACCACTGCAGGCAAGGACGAGCACAGGTAGAAGTCCAGTTCTTCAAAGAATGTCTGTTTCTCTGCTGATAAACACGGGGCGTACACATTAAGCAATCGGAATTTGAGACCAGATAGCAGGAGGTCCAAAGAAATTACCCTGCACTCACAGTCAAAGACGCAGTTCGACACCACAATGGAGGGGTTGAAGATGATGGTAGCAACCCCCTGTCCATGTGGCGAAGAAGAGTTGATGAAGAACTGCGCAGATGGATATTGACTGCGAAGGCCAGGTAGGTTAGCAAGCTGCTGCGAAGCAGCAAGCTTAACCTCTTGAAGGAGTAGGATATCTGGCCTGTACAGGGCAACGAACGATGACAAAACCGATTGCTTAAAAGACGAACCAAGGGAACGAACGTTTAAGGAAAAGACCTTCACTGCGAATTTAGGCTGACGGGGGCTGACCTGTATCTGAAGGAGTCTTGAGCCTCACGGATGACGGAGGAGGCCCAGATGTCTTCCGTCTAGGGGAGCGAGCACGTCCCGAAGAGGAAGAGGGGCTGCGATGATGACGGTCTACGCAGCTGTCTCGTTCAGATGAAGAGGACATGGGAATCCCGTCCCTCTTGCTACGATGTCGTCGGGCCTTTTTCTTGCGAGGGCTCTTAGGCGTCGCAAGAAGATCCCGCTGAGCAGACGCTGATGGCTTGGTAGTCCCAGCAGAGGATGAAATAATACCAGGCGTGGGCGCACAGGCGATTCGAAGAGGCTGCGATGCCGATGTGAGAGCAGGTGGAGGAAGAGTTGGAAACTCCTCCACATCAAACACCGACCCGGTACACAACGAATCGTCCAAGATGACTTCAGCAGAGTGGCAGTCCTCCAACATTGGGGAAACATCAGGCGAAGGTGCACGAGAGGAAACAGTCTCTTGCACCACATTAGGCCGAGGAGGGGGAGTCGGCATCTCCTTCCCAGGAGTCGTAGGACGTGGCGACGATGGTGGTGTCGTCTTCGAAATCCTTGGTGAAGGAGGAGGCGACGATGGTGGGGTCGCATTCGACTTCCTCGGTGATGAAGAAGGCGTCGATGGTGGGGCCAACTTTGATTTCCCCGATGAAGGAGGAGGTGACGACAACGATGGGGTCGTCTTCGACGTCCTTGGTAGAGGACAAGGCGCTGTTGCTCTGCTCGGCTCAGTTGACTTGGCCGGTGAAGTCATCTTTCCTGGTTGCTGGGACGACATTCCTTGAGGCGATGGCGTTGGGGCTGCTGATAGGGCATCTGACCTCTCCTGGCACTGGTGGAACTTGTGCACGGTCTTGTGGCAGAAATCACATTTCCGAAGAAGAGGACAGTCTTTTCGAACATGAGAAGTCTTTTTACAGTACCAGCAGCACTGCCTCTGGCCCTTGTACGACACGGAGACGGTTAATCCACGCATCACAAGGTTCGAAGGAATGTCTCTATGGAGTTCCATGAAGACTACGATGTCGCCCGTCATCTGAAGAGGAGAATCTGGGTGCAGGGGGTACGAAACTCTACGCACCACACCATAGTCCGACATGTAGTCTCGGAGATATTTCTCAGCCATCAGTGGCGATGCGCCCCGGATAAGAACTGGAACGTATCCGGGTTCGGCGTGGCTCAGGTGGACGGTGGTTTGTCCAACCTTGATGAAGTCCGCATCGACAATTCGGTCTGCGATATTCTGTTGCCTGCAGAGCATCTTCGATTCTGTCGAAGAAAGCCTCTGCAGAACAGTCACAGCGGGGTGACCCGACGGGAGAACCGGAGGTATACGCGTTTTAGCGTATAGCTCCTTCATGAACATGCCGACGGCGAAGGGGCCGTCGGCAATCATATCAACCATGCGATCCATGGTTGATATCAGGAAAGTTTTAGATTTTTAAGGAGAAAGTAGACCTCCCCCAGGAGACACCAGGGGGAGGCGAACGCACAACACACTTTCTCAAACTATGGATGGGAGAGGAGCTGATGTAGTCGATTCCGAGACCGAGCTGATACTGCCTGAACTTACCATTTTTAGTTAACAGCAAACCTACTAGAATAGACAAAAATATTTAAAATATCACTAACCGCGTGATAGAATTTCCGAATTCTTGGAAAGTAAAAGATAAGTTTGCTCCAAGAAAACGAGCTATTTAATATAACGACGACTGAAACAATGGCAACAAAGAAAAACGTGAAACTTTTAACAATAGCGGTGACGACGAACCTCAAGGGAAGAAAAGATAATTAACGAAAGTCGTAAAAAATAAAATTTAAAATTTCTCTTAGAAATTAAATTTTTTAAATCACGAAAAAACTATACTGAAAAAGGAACAAAGGTTTCTCAAAATCTAAAAGTTCCTGAAAACGCGTCCTAAGGAAAACATGTATAAGGTACGGAAAAGAGAGAGAAGAATATTAAATAATCAGGTTTGAAAAAACAAACGGGAGATATCATGTTTAAAAAAACGCGTCATTATTAAAAGACGACAAGAGAAGACATTGAGCTCACGCACGAAATAATTCTAATAAACGGAATTAGGTAAACATAAGAATTCTAAACGCCTTACTAAAAGCCTTGACGGAAAAATTAATATAGTCAAAAGATCCTCAAGCGACCAAAGTAAAATTTTCTATGGGAATAACAACCTAAGACGAGCGACATCCCAATAGAAGTCAAAAGACATGGGGAAACTCGCCTTATAACGGTAATCAAAATATAACCCAAGAAAAAAGAGAAATGACACGAAGAAAAAAATTGACATTTTTAATTTCCCAGGCGAAAATTATCATTAACCTGTAAAATTGACGCTAACCGAATGCGTCGAGTAATCCCTTTATAAAAAAAAAACGCGGAGGGGGAATACGGTAACCTCCGTTTATAAAAAAATAGTAAAGCGAAAGGTGAAAAATAGTAGGTTACCTACACCGATAGACATGGGAGCTGCAAAAGTCAAAGGGTCAATAATGAGTGACCGGAATCAGGAATATCGATAAGTCATTGTGGGATGGAAACACGACGTTGGAAGAGTCTGCGCAGAGAGATAAAGATAGCAGAAAAGACTATCGTAAAACGTCGAAGACGGAAAAAAAATAAATTTTTTAATACAGTAGAGTGCGTAGAGGTACGCAACAGTACGTATGTGATCACTTTTGTGCACCTAACTCCTCTGAAACGGCAAATAGCCGAACCAAACAAAAATTATACGTACTTAGAGGGTTCCTTAAATTGTGCCTTAGCGTATATTTTATGTCAATTGGGTAAGCCTTTTTGGAGATATTAATTATTTTCTAAAAATTAAAAAAATGGCTGTAGCGTTCAAACGAGCGAGCCAAACTCAATAAACTCGACATATACGTACTCCTCTTAATAAGGCGAATTTTTTTTTTGTAAATGACTTGTTTGGCTGTGATGAGCCGTTTTGGAGTTATTTACTATGGCCTCCCCCAAGATTTCTCCCCCCACCAATTTTTTTTTTTATTTTTATTATTATTTTGTTTTTTTTTTCTCCAGAAATTCAGACAGTGGGGTTCTTAAACTATGCATTGACCATTTTTTATGGAAATGGGCTAAGCCTTTTTAGAGAAGTTAAATTTTTTTTGAAAAAATGAAGAAATGGCAGAAATATTCATTCCAAAGCTCCAAACACAATATAAACGGCATGAAGACCTTCCTCTTTTGAAAAATACAATTTTTTTTGACGTAGAACACTTCGTTTCGATACTACGATGCCACGCTTAAATCGTGAATGTCACGAAAAGTGTTGATCACGAAAATCTTAATAACGTCAAAACTATTAATGATTGAAAAATGAATGATGTTGTATTCGATAGTATATAAAACAAAGCATGCTTTAGACTTTGACCGAAATCATGCTGACATCATCGGCTGATGCAACCGAAGTACAAATTTAAGTCAGAAAATCTGCTCTCTGGCGAAGATTAATTTAGTCTAGCTCCGGCTTCCTTTGTGATAGCACGATATTTTAGGTGTAATTTGTTTTATCTTTTTGCGCTTTATAAAACAGTATAAAAATTAAACCTCAGTAATTAATAGTATCTAAGATATCGGCCTTCGAATTGTGGAAATTTTGCAAAAATTACAGTATTTCCAAGTTTATGCATAATAAACGCCAGAAAAATTATAGAAAATTTCACAAGTAAATAGGTTTAGAGATGGGGAATCCATGAAGACCCAGATGTCCGATGTTGAACGTCTACGGGCTCAGCAAGAACGACTTAAAGTTGAGTCGTGGTACCGTCAAAGTGAACTACAGCCCGATACGAATGCGCCAATAACTTCCACTGCTCAGTTCGACGGAAATAACATATCTGATGATATAAACGTTTCAACACTGAGTGATAAAATCTAACTCATGGAGGTCTATAATGATCCATAACCGTCAACATTAGCAGCATCTTCATCAAATGCGATTTATGTACGGAGCGATATACAGGGTGAGGCATTTAACTTGAGACAACTGAATATCTCGGAAGCTAAGTATTGTTCGAGAAAATGTCCAAATTCAAAAGTGAATTATTTCGCGAGGGAAATTCATTAGTTAAAAAATTACGCTCCCCCCCCCCGTTGTGAGGAGGGATGGTAACTTTGATATCTTAAATAGGAATACCTATTTTTAATGTTATAATCAGAATGTACACAATATTTGAGAAATGTTTTATTCTCAGTGTTTTTTCAATTGATCCAACCGTTTAGGAGATAGAGGCCCTGAAAGTGTTGAACTTTTATAGTTTTCAACCCAATTTTATCACTGAAGACAAAGAGATAGAGAATGGGTTTTACAGACATTCCCATTCTACTTTTTAATGTCTATAAGAATCCGGTCAGAATTTCAAAAATCCAATATTTTTCAAAAAACACGTATTGACTTTGACTCCATAGGCCAGCTGCACCCAAAAGTTTACTTGTGCACTAAAATATTTTGAATTATTGAAATTCTGACTTCGGATTTTTGAAGACAATTAATAAGTAGAATAGGAATGTCTTTAAGACCCACTCTCTATCTCTTTGTCTTCAGTGATAAAATTGGATTGAAAACTATAAAAGTTCAACACTTTCAGGGCCTCTATCTCCTAAACCGTTGGATCAATTGAAAAAACACCAAGAATAAAACATTTTTCGAATATTGTGTACAATCTGAACATGCCATTAACATAGGGGCTCCTATTTAAGATTTCAAAATTACCTCCTCAAACCAACCCCCCTCATAAGGGGGGGGGGGTAATTTTTTAATGAATTTTCCCCGCGAAATAATTCACTTTTGATTTTGGACATTTTTTCGTACAATAGTTAGTTTCCGAGATATTCAGTTGTCTCAAGATAAATGCCTCAGCCTGTATATGCGAAGAGTTCGCGACACGGAATTCATATTTCCTTCTATATTCATAAACAATGAATTTCGATATTCGTGTAATGTTTGTGATAGATTTTGTTTTGAGAAGGACTTGAAGCACCCAAGTAACAGAAGTGTGATATCTTAGCTTCATCACTTTCATCAGCCCTGTGTGAAAGATTTCATGCTGTGTAATCATTGTACTGTATAACAAATTTAAAACTATTCAAAAATATGGTGTTTAAGTTATAGGGGAGCAGGCGTTTTTTGCAATATTTTGAAATGTAACTCTTTAACGAATGTTAACTTTTACTGACAGGCTGGTCTAACTATAGACGACTGATCGACGCTGATATCAATGATATTTGTATTGTTAAAGCTTTGTACAATGGTGTAGTGAGAACTATACTAGGAAGTGTTTACTCTGAGTGGCCAGATTATTATTATCTGATGACCACCTGATGTTTGTAGGCAAATTAGCTATGATTTCGCGCTAAAGTTGCTAAAGAGC
This sequence comes from Rhysida immarginata, assembly GCA_023313115.1. NCBI lineage: Eukaryota > Metazoa > Arthropoda > Chilopoda > Scolopendromorpha > Scolopendridae > Rhysida > Rhysida immarginata. The sequence continues at coordinate 11,705 of JAHWFO010049266.1, forward strand.
CGGACTAGTGTTAATAGGCAGGCAGATTGGTAAACCACGACATTGGAAGTGATTTTTTTCAGAAGGTTATAGGTAAACGACGCGATTTAGCAGCCTTTGATGATTGTTGGCGATCGGAGCCATGGAGCCAATATCAGCAAAACGGCTGCATTCGTTAAATGTTCAAGAGCAGCTGCTGTTAAATTGTTACAGAGTGGACTGTCTGCCGGAAAACTGGGTCTGAACGTGCCAGTTGTGGCCATCAATGTTCGGGTAGAAAGAAGAGTGGCAAAACTGGTACAAGACAACAGAAGGGCAACAGAGCATCAAGTTACTGCAGATCTTTATCAGGGATCCTCTCTAATGACCTCTGGACGCACTGTTCGCCATACACTGCTTAGTATGGAATTTGGGAGCCGAAGGCCAATTCGAACTCCTTTGCTATCTACAGTTAACAAGATAAAACGCCTCCAATTCGCACAGGAACACAAGGATTGGACAGTTGAGCATCGGAATAAAGTCATGTGGTCTGATGAACCACGTTTTCAGTTGCATCATGCAGATAACAAAATGAGAATTTGGCGGAAACTGCATGAAACCATAGACCCCACAAGCATGAGTACAATCGTTCAAGCTCGTGGGGGCAGTCATGGTTTGGGGCATATTTTCCTGCCATGATATGGGTCCTTTAATTTGTGTAGAAAAACATCTGAATATCAGAACATACCTAAGTATCTTTGCTGATCAAGTTCATGCAGTCATGTTGATGGTGTATCGCAATGGAGATAGCTTCTTCAAACGTGACAATGCGGCATGCCACGCTACTCGTATTTTGCAGGAATAATTTCAAGAACAATTCCTATGCGTTGTTTGCTGCAAAAAATAAAAATTCTACTGAATGTATGCTGTAACCCCTATGCTGATTGATTGGCCAGCTGAAAATCATAGTAAGGCGAGATTGTTGCGATCCCCACGAACGAAGAAGAACCTGGCTTAGGTGGCCCTCATAATAACCAAATCTCAATCCAATTGAGCATTTGTGGGAGAAAGTTGAAAAGATTCAAAAAATTCCACACAACATGACAGTGCTATTTATCAGGCAAAGACTTATGACAGCCTATAAGAAGCAGGGAACGACATCATCTGCCAAGCACAACATTGGCCGAAAGTCGTATCTCACTGATAAGAGACTGAAGGGGTTTGAAGCGGATTGTGGCCAGAAAACACAAGACAACAGCATTCATGGTGCCAGATTCCTCGCATGGTAGTTTTATTATGACATAGTCGTTTTAGTCTCCATTATATATCACTCATGCAACCACGCTCTTGTTACCACTTTTGTTGTTTGTGTCGTCTGAGTTGATATCCAGAGATTAAAAACAACTTACTATAATAGTTTCGTGTTTAATGACGAGAGCATAAAAAAAAAAACTTTGTCAAACAACATATCTCTTCCTCGTAGCTAAGCAATAATACAACAATGGTATTTTAACTTATTGTTTTACACTTAATAAACAATTGCACTGTCTAAACAAATATTATCATCCATATTTATAATCCAACACTGTAAGCCTTCATACTCCGCAAATTTTGATTAATAAAGCCTTTTCAAAAACTCCCCCAATTCCCTTTCTATTCCTTGATATTTGTTAGCGCTACCCCATTTGTTAGCGCTAAGATGTATCTATGTCCGTTTCTCGAGGGTTCCACGGGACCGATGATGTCCATCACTATAGTCTGAAAAGGTCGCGCTGCCTGTATGCCTTCCTGGTATGGGGCCCTGGTTTTCTTCAATTTTGATTTCTGGCACGTTTGGCACTGTCAAATATATTGCCTTACTTGCCTATGCATCCCAGGCCAGTAATATGTTTGCCCAATCCTATTCAGGGTTTTATTCACCCCCCCATGGCCTGCTATGTTACTGTCGTGCGCGTCCCTAATAACCGCTGAGCGCATGTCTTTTCCGACGCAGACCCTGTGCCGCTCTTGCCCCCTGTGATTAGTGTCTACCCGTACCACAAGGTCCCTAACTATCTTGAACCTCGGAGGTGGGCCTTCACCTGCTCGTGATGCTGCATGCACTGTCGCCGTAACCTCTGAACCCATTTGTCCGAGTGTTGTGCGTTCGCCAGCTCCGTGTCCCAAACCCCTTCATCCGCCAGCAACGCTATCACTTCCTCGTGATGGTTAGGGCGTGAGAGCATGTCCGCCACCGTGTTTTGTTTTCCCGCTATATGCTCTATCTGTTTGTCAAATTCCTCTATCTCAAGCGCCCATCGTAGAATCCTCTGGTTTGTCCCGCACATACCCCTCATGAACGCTAACGGTTTGTGGTCTGATAATATTCGTATGCTGTAACCTAGGATGATATTCCGGAACTGTTTTAGCGCTTTCACGATCGTCATGGCTTCCTTCTCGATGACACTGTAGCGGCAGGCCGCTCCATGAAACTTAGCGCTGAAGTAGGCTATGGGTTGTAACCCGTGCTGTGTCTTTTGCTGTAACACGGCCCCCATCGCCTCCGTCGACGCGTCCGCATGGATATAGAACAAGCGTGAGTAATCCGGCGACGCCAGTACTGGAGCCATCGTCAGTGCCAATTTGGCGTCTGTGAATGTTTGCTAGCATTTCTCGTCCCACTTAAATTTTGTCGAATTTTTCGTTAGGTCCGTCAGTGGCGCGACCATTTGTGACAAGTGGGGGATGAACTGACGGTAAACGTTTATGGCCCCCAGGAACTCGTCGGTGGGCTCAGGTGCAGTATGGCTAGGACGTTCCGTTTGTCCGGGTATATCCCCCCTCTGCTCAGCTCATGTCCCAGGTATCAGACCTCAGTTTTCGCGAACTGGCACTTGTCACGATGCAAAGTGATTTCGTACAAGCGCAGTCGGTCGTACACCCAGCCCAGTATGTGTTCATGCTCCTCAACCGTGCGTGAGTACACCAGGATGTCATCCAAAAACACGTATACTCCTTGCCCAATTTTGTCCCTGAGGACGTCCGTCATAAATGATTGGAACACCTGTGCTGAATTCCTCCCTCCCTGAGGCAAACGAGTGAGCTGATATTTGCCCCATGGGGTTTGGAAGGCGTAGCAGAGTCGCAATTGGGTAGCAATGGGTACCCCAATTTCAGATCCAGCACAGAGAAAACCTGATGTCCGTTGAGATTATGGATCAGTTCATCAATATGCGGCGCAGGGAAGTCTATGTGTTCCGTGACTTCGTTCACTTTGCTGAGATCTAACGTCATGTGCAGCTCCCCATTCGCTTTTTTAACTAAATGCACCGGTGAGTTCCATGCACTCCTACTGGGCTCTATGAATCCCGCTTGTCTGTATTGATTTATCAACTCCTTATACTGCTGCATGTATACCTGGGGAATTGGATACTGTTGCTTAAAAATTACTGTTTCCTTCCTAATAGTATAGTCAGCTACGAAACCCCGCACTCGTGTCATATCGCTCTCCGTTTTCGCAAAACAGTTCACGTACTCGTCCGCAACATCCTCAAGCCTCCTCCTAATGTCCTCGTCATGGTTCTCCCGTTCGACGATTTGTGCCCATGCCACCTCCTTGGCCTGTCTATGTCCTTCCCCCGCCTGCGCTTGTTCTGCTCTCTGCCCACGTAGCTGCTCTATCTCCCTGCCGAGGGATTGTATTTGTTGCCATAACTCCGCATTCTGGGTTAGCGCACCCGTTTGCTCTATCCTAGTCAGTTTGTCTACCGCGTCTTCCACTGAATGGGGTTGTATGTAGATCCATGGGGGCGCAAACTCTGGTCGTAGTCCCAGTCGCAGTCTGTCTAGGATGACCTCCTCCCTTGCTTTTCCTGCCAGTAAACGGTTACCCCTCACATTATCAAACAGTGCCCTCAATCTATTTGCGAATATCGCTACTCGCTCCCCAGGTTCTTGTGTGGCCGCGACCAGTGCCCGGAGTGCTTGTTCATCATCCAGGGATGGTACCCCAAAGTTTCGCTGTAGAAGGTCTGCCCAATCCGCATAGGCAATGGGGCTCGTTACGCCTAGAGCTGCCATGGACTCCGCTGCCGGTCCTTTTATCTGCTGCCATGCTACGGCCGCCATCATCCTATCCGTCCACCCAGCGATCCGCTGTGTTAGCTTCATCATACCGATAAAATCATCTACCTTCACCGTCCCGTCTTCCCCTGAGAACTCTATTATGTCTTATCCTGCCATGTCTGGGGCCATTGGGGCGATCGTCATATTATTGCAGCCATCACGCACCCTGTTAAATAATCATCCCACCATCTCTGCTTTCGGGTTTCATTTCCATTTTGTCGCTGCCGCACAAGTCCTCTTCTTCCTGCCTAAACTTCTAGCTGTCTGTAGGATTGTACACTTACTCCCCGTCTGCTCTATCGCATAACTTACTTAAGCTATTCCTCCAATACCCTATTACCAACAAAAAAAAAATGCCTAATTGATCGTATAGTGGTCCCCAATCCCCCTGGTACGGCTAGCGCGCTCGTTAAAGACCCCGAAAAAAAAAGGGTGCACGTTACGCCACTAGCTTTAAGTCACAGCACCAGTTGTGATGAAACGTTGTGCTGACGCGTCCCAATGTCTCTTTGTGACGCAACAGCACCTCGCTTCGCACTTATTCTTGTAGCTAGAGACTACTTTATTAACTTAACCAAACATTTTCTTCTTACTAATTGTCCTATGGTCCCTATTCTTACTTGGTATGATCGTATAGTGATAGTTCTCCTTTCCTTCTCCCTCCCCATATATCATAATAGGTACAATAAAAACAAATATCTTACTAGGCAAAATTTATAACTATGAAACACAAAAAAAAAGAAATAAACTTAATTCCTAGTTCCCTTCTTGTCCCTCTCCCCTTTAATCAATAATCTGCTCCTGGCTGCAATTCGGGCATCATAATAAATAATTAAAGAAAATACTACCTCCCTCCTTTTTTCCCTTTTTTCTTTCTTTAAATACTAGTCAAGGATATGTTCTCAATCTTACCCAAATTGTGATGCTTATAAACCCACCAATAATAATAGAAAAATTATAATCTCTTAAACAAGACAACTTAACAAACATATATATATATCCAACAGGTGGTGGCCTTACAGTATAACAGAGGGACATCAGGAGTTCCAACTAGTTTAGCCATTTATTCCCGGCTTTGTCAAGGATATATACAGCAAGAGGCATGCAAGCCTTTATATACAGAACAGTGGTACAAATTATGCATATACGTGAACCAATAGGATACAAAAGAATTAAAGAGGAAATAATGGCCAACAGGATAAATAGAAAAAGCACAGATTTTTGAAATATAATGGCCAATAGAATAAAAAGGGTGTAAACGCTAATTTTTATAAATTATACAAAAAGAAAATATACAAAGGGATGGTGCGTGTTTACGCGGACCGAAAAGAGAACTTATCCGGTTGTCTGAGGACAAGAGGATTTACAGAAAAATAAACAGGCAAGAAATAACAAAATGCAAAGGAAAACAAAAACCATAATAAAGAAACCGAGAAAAAAGGGATCATAATAGATCGGATAAAGAGTTAAGTATTGCATATACATTAAAGTCTATTTGATAATTGAGAAGCAGGTGGGGGGAGGACTTCTTGGCCTTGAATATTTCGATCGCTTCGAGGGTAGCAGTTTTTTCTGGCCTATTGCAGATATGTAGGACAGACATAACATCTTCTTGTGTCTTTAAAGCGTGCCCGGAATCTTTGAGGTGGTTTGCGTAGTGGGAAATACGATCTCGTTTTCTATACGAGTCAATGTGTTCTTTGAATCGTATTGCAAAATTGCGGGTCGATAATCCTACATAAAATCTGTCGCAAAACGCACAATTCAGGTGGTAAACTCCGGATTGGGAATATTTGTCGGTGGTCACTAAATAAATGGAGCCAGATACTGTGGACAGACGTTAGAATAAAGGAGAGGAAACCACTAATCCACATAAGGTACCTTATGTGGATTAGTGGTTTCTTCTCCTTTATTCTTTGTCGGTGGTGACGGCGGCGGGTGGGTTCAGGATGCGGGCTGATGGTGTAGGAGTACAAAAAGATATTCGAAGGCCAAGGGACGACAGGAAGTTAGAGAGCTGGGAGAAACTAGGGCCCAGATACAATAAGGACGTCCATTTCTTGGGAAGGGGCGAAACAAGAGGGGAGGGGGAGAAGAGGGCCCGTCTGCGGCAGTGAAGAATACGAGAGAACATGGAGGTCGAATGTCCATTAGCATGGGCGAGGTTCCGGATTATGCGGAGTTCGGATGATCTGGATTGGGGGCTGAGGGGGAGCTTCAGGGCACGGTCAATTAGGAATCTTAATGAGGCTTGTTTGTGGGTGGGGGGATGTGAGGAGGAATGGTGTATTAAGTTGGAGGATGTGGTCGGTTTACGGAAGACGGAAAAGGAGAGGCGGTTAGTGTGGGGGTTGTTGGTAATGAGGAAATCAAGGAAAGGGATGGATCGGTTAGTTTGTAGTTCAAAAGTAAATTGGATATGTGGGGAAAAGGAGTTAAAAATGTTAACAATATTAGTGGGGGTAGTGGATCGGGAATCGAAGAGGATGAGGATGTCATTGACATATCGGAAATATGCGATGACAGAGGGATTATTAAGGAGGGGGTAACATATGTTAATTCCAGGTGCTGTAGGAATACCTCAGACAGAAAACTGCTGAGTGGGAATCCTGGGAATAGTAGGAGTTGTTAAAGGAGAAGTAGTTCTGCGAAGAAATTACAGAGAGGATAGCTAGTAGGTCAATAGTATCGGGTTTAGGGAAAGACGCAGTAAGTAACAGAAGCTGTAGTATAGAAAGGGTAGGGGTGACAGGGATGTTAATGTATAAGTTGGTGATGTCAAGGGACATAAGGGAGAGGTGCTCATCAGTGCGGATGGAAAAAGAGGACTCAGTGAGGGTTAGGGAATTGCGTACATTGTATTAGGGAGGATTTTCAGGTTAAAGAGGAACGTAGAAAGGGATTTGGCAACGAGGTGGGCAGGAGCTGGGGAATAGTTAACAACGGGGCGTATGGGCATGTTAGGTTTATGGATCTTGACTAGGGCGTTAAGGTTGGGTGGGCGAGGGTTAGGTGGGATTAGGCGTCGGAGGTATCTGAAGCGTGGGGATTTGTTGACGACGGAAATAATGGATTTGTGATACTTAGAGGTGAGGTCGGAAGGGAGGGTGGCAAAATTGTTGGCGGCGATGAAATCATTGACTTTATCTACATATCCCTTTGTATATTTTCTTTTTGTATAATTTATAAAAATTAGCGTTTACACCCTTTTTATTCTATTGGCCATTATATTTCAAAAATCTGTGCTTTTTCTATTTATCCTGTTGGCCATTATTTCCTCTTTAATTCTTTTGTATCCTATTGGTTCACGTATATGCATAATTTGTACCACTGTTCTGTATATAAAGGCTTGCATGCCTCTTGCTGTATATATCCTTGACAAAGCCGGGAATAAATGGCGAAACTAGATGGAACTCCTGATGTCCCTCTGTTATACTGTAAGGCCACCACCTGTTTAATCAATAGGAACAGTATTATGATCCACCCTTCTACCGATATATATCCAACACATTTATTAAATACCATATCAATTAAATAAAAGAAAATAACAAGGTACTGTTACAAACTTCCAGAATTATTCTCTCCCACTATAGCAAAATAATATTCTTTAAATAAACACAAGAACAAATATATGTCAAACTTATCTCCCCTTTAAGATTCATAATTAGACCGTATCTCTCTCTCTCGACTGGCTTAACACTAAAATTATTCTTATTATCAAAAATAGTTTTCATGAGCAAGAACGATTTCTTTAATTGTTTTAAGGCAACCCCATCCCTCTTTTCTATATCACTAATAACACACTATGCAGTCTGAAATATTTCGCGCAGGCCTGTAATTAAAGTTTGTGCACTTATCTGTACGTAGACACCTCTAAAGTCTGTACGATGATTCCTGCTGGGTTCGTGCTGGTTCTCATTCTTTCCTCCTGTGGTTCTACATGTGCTGTCTGCTCCGACGGTTGCGTTGACCCCGGCGATTTCTCTCTCCTTCTCGGTGTCGAAACTGCCGTGTTTGTGCTACATGGTCAGGCCGGCTCAACTTTGCTGCCTCTTCGTGCTCGCTCTCAGGACCAGTCGAAGAGCAGCTCACGGCAAGAGAAACGACGCAGGTAGAACACACCTAGGTACCCTGGTGTAAGGAACATAGGCTCTATTTCATCGTGTACCCCTGCGTTCTGGTCACCTGTTGCAAAGCCCCTGGCCACGTCCGCTTACCGCACTCCTGCTCACTCTTTGCCATGCGGGATCTGCTAGGCCCACACGGCCGCCTGGGTCACTGGCGCCGTCGTCTCGTCCGCCTACTTCGGATTGTCAATCGCTGAATTTTTCTTGCTGCTGCTCACTGTCGACTCTACGCTCTCAGATTTCAACCACAACTGTCTCTTTTCTCACTTTATTCCAGTCATTTCCTCTCTTCCTTGACCTTGATTTCTTATTGTTCTCATTTCTCTTTCTAGGAACTTCCCCTTTTCTTCTCTCGTTGTCTGGGTAACACCACACCTTCCCTCTCTTGCTCATTGTTCATATTTTTCGATCTCTAATCCCTACACAAAAGCAGACTCTAGGCCTACTTTTCCTAACTTATCTCGATTATGCAAATGTTATGAGTACAGAAAAAAATTACTACTGATATACTAATACAATATCTTCGTTTGCTTTTTGCTCGAGTCGAGAGAGATCAGTCAATCACCATTGGGTTCGATTGAGTTTTATTCTCCTGTAAGCCTTCATACCCCGCAAATTTTGATTAATAAAGCCTTTTCAAAAACTCCCCCAATTCCCTTTCTATTCCTTGATATTTCTTAGCGCTACCCCCATACGATCTATACTTGTTCGTTTTTATTTTCAAAGCCCATACCTTCGTAAAACCAGCTAACACAGATATGCCTATTTAGCATATCTGTAGTGTCGGGCTGTGTACGATAAATTAATATCGTGCATGTCCTGTCACAAAAGCATTATAACTACCCAGAGCCTAATATTCTCCACTCTTTTATTTTTATCTCATTATAAAATGAATAGTTTTTCCTCAAAAAAAAGAAAAATTAAATGATCACATCTTTTTTTATCTTTAGATGTTTAATTGAAAATTCATTATTCAGAACTGCAAATAAATATCAAATTAGACAAAATTTTTCATAGCTTCCTTCTAAACTATCTAAAAAATAGTACAAATTTATTTTTATATAATATAACGAAATAACAGCTATAGTGTCCCTAAAGGGACCAAAAAATTAGTTCGTTATAACAAAATTTGTTATAAATGGGATTGAAAAAAATAACATCGATCAAAGAAAATATTAATTTCCAGAACAGCTGTATGCTTTTAGCATTAAACTTTTAAATTATATAAAATTTATATTAAAAGAATTATTTTTATAATTTACCATATACACTAGCTGAATACCCGGCATCGCCCGGGACTTTACTTATCCTCTTGTTGGGCTGACCTGTCTCAGATTAAAATATACATATTCACCATCGGGAAATATCACTGGAACTTTAGAACTCATCTTTCCTTCGAAGTTTCCCTTGCCCCTGACGTAGAAGTTCTTATATTCTCCTGCTCTAGACGAAGCTCCCGTTTTTCAGATGTTCCCGATGCCCATTTGTCTTTTACCTGCAGAGTTTCCTGACCAATACTCGTTCTTTCTCTTTCCTTTCCAAACACACAAACAAATACACAAACTTTTGTCAGTCGTCTGGACACTTGTTAGAGGGCTCAAGGAAGACACGTGTTTATCCTTTGCCTCCTCAATAGACACTTCCCTATCCTTATACTCATTTTATGTTCAATATCATAAAACGAATGTTTTGTCATTGCATCATAATTTTATGCTCATTCTATCCTGCTATCCTGTGCTCGAGTTTTTGAAAATAAAGTTCGGAAGGTCGTAGATCTGCTCACAAAATGTCAAATATTGGTGAGACTCAGCGGCTATTAGGTACATCTTTTACTGTGGCTAAAAGAAAAATTGCGCCCCAACCAAATTGACGATATTATAACTGCAGAAATTCCTGATGTCAACAGTGACAAAAAACTGCACGACACAGTTGTCAAAAACATGATCCACGGGCCATTCAGGCACACAACAAACACAATCATCCCTGTGCATGAAGGACGAAAGCGAATCAGGAAGTACTTCCGGGCGCTTCTAATGCTATTTATCTCCTATCTTACAAAATTTGAATAAAACCAAACGTCAGTACCTATTCATAAAGCAAAAAATAAAATCCGAATTGCAAAGCAAATCGAAGTCCGTGAGAATTGCCAAAACGTATTATTATCAATATGAAACCAAACAACAATAGCATCACAAATTAAACAAATCTAAACCCGTAAAACACAGAAGATAAACATCAATAATTATACGACAGGTAACCCCTTAGGGCCTAGATTAGACGTGTCCGGCGCGTCAAACAATAACGCTAAGGTGAAGTTTGTCAGATACGACCTAAAGCGCGTTTTACACATAGTTTATTTCTTATATTGTGGTTTTAAAGTTAAGGCAGTACCATCTATTGACAAAGTTCAGAACTAAAGTGTTATTATGGTAACATTAAAGTTATTAGGTTTGGTCACTCCACAAAACCTATCCAAAAAGGGAGGCATGGTATCTATCTCTAATTTATCTAATTGCTGTTTGCCTTTATTCTTTAAGCCACTGTTGAAAACTGTGTTGAATAATAAAAATTCTAAGTAATGGTTTTAGATAATTAGGTTGCAATAACTGAATGAAGTTGAAAATTGACATTTCAATAAAATTTGAAAATTGACATTTCAAAAATCAGAGAAGTCATCATATAATTTTATGTTCAGATACATTATTTTACTTTTCAAATGTAAAAACCATGTTTTCAATGGAAGGATATTACATTTTAAAGAAGAAAAAATCTCTTTGCTATTCAAAGTTTATTATACAAATAAAAATATTGCAACAATTAAAATTCTTCTGCTCATCCAGAGTTTAACAATAATATTACTACCTTTACCATATGCCTGCTCCGGCGCCCCAACCTCAAGAGGGACCAGTGCAGTGTCTTGGTGCGGACATGCCTAGTGGCCCCACTGTTAATTTGCCGTAACCGACGCTCGCCTCTAGGATCGATAGCCCTTGGGGGCCCACAGTTACCTCTTCGGTTACTTGAAACTATCCGGTTCGTCCAGTCGCGGTACACCTTCACAACGGCAGCCCTAGAGCAGTTCACAAAAGTGGCCGTTTCTGAAATCCTGCCCCCCTTGGCGCGATAGCCAATGATCATCCTCTTTTGGAGGTCCGACAGGTCCTTGCTCTGCCCATGACGGCGACAATTGCTGTGTTAACGGATGCTACTACACGTCTGCTGTTGTTAGATTTTAATGATATGCAATGATTTTTCATCTGCATACCATGGGACGTTCCAACATGTTCGAGGAGAGCTGGTCATATTAATGTGTCCCGACCCTGTATATATATATATATATAAAGTTTATTTTTTACAAAAACATTAAACGTCCAAATATTTCTTAGAATTACGTACATTTTTAAAAAATCAATATTCTAAATTTTAAATAAATATCAAAATTCATACATATGATTAATTATAACTTATTGACAGTTTGAAAAAAAATTGTATTACATTATTTTTAATCCTTTGTTCGATTTCAAATACATGTATAGAGAGTTTGTATGTTTTGCTTTAAAGCTAAGCAAGAAAACGATTGCAATAACGTATAACTAATTTATTAACTATGTTATCTCTCGTACCATCTCTCGACGATAAAAGTCTGCAACACAATCGCATTGCTGAAGCTTGGCTAGAGATCACATAGCTAAAGATATGCCCCTTAATCCGCAGATTAAATTAAGTCCTGATTTTAATCCGAAATGCGCCGACGGCCAGGCGTGATATATCGATAATCGCAGTCGGTCAGACCTCATTTTTTGAAGTTCAACATCGCAATGTTCACTGGGCGCGCTGACGGCAAGTGAAATCACCTGTTTCCAGTGGCAAGCTGGTAAGGAGATGTTTTCTCTTGATGCTGTCACATGGGCTGGATTTGCCTAGCCCGGATGGCCAAAGTGGGTAGGTGTTGGAAGTTAACTTCTGACCAGTGAAAGCTGTGGGCCAAGTTCAGGTTACCTCGTTTGAGGTGTTTAAGTTTTTTACATTGGGTATAGCATTATGCCACCTGAAGATCTTTTTAGATCTTAAAGCCGTGGAGGCAATACCATCTGCCTCATCACTTCCAAAATGGCAATCCCTGTCCAGTTAACCGAATCACCACGCCTCTTATGCCCTGGTCATAATGGGGATACCTATCTAGTCCAATTCGAGGCTGACAGCAATGGGTGCCCCTGTGTATAGCGGTGGTGCATGGCATTTCAATGGAGCGTTACGACTACCTAAGCTCTGCCCGCCACTTTCTGCCCCTAATCTTTTCATTTTTATCTTTTTATCAGTATTTAATAAAGAATTATTATTCATAAAAAATTATTAGCCATCTCTGGAAGAAAAACATAAATGGCCGCCGTTGCCATGGCAATCAAAATGGCGGGTGGAGGGGGCGACCCGCTGGCTTTATCATATAGTTTTCATCCAAAATGGCCGCCCGTTGCCATGTCAACCAAAATGTCGGGCGGAGGGCGCGACCGGCTGGTCTTATACCGTTTCATCTTATCTCTGCTGATAAAAGTGTCATGTGGGTGCCATTTGGGGTACCACCACCTGAGGCGTGGACTTGGTGGGCGTGGTCCTGATCGCCGCCATCCTGGTACCCAGATCTAGGGGTCAAAGACATATTGGTACCCAAAGGGCTGGTCTTACTACTTGTGTGTATTCATTTCTGACTTTGAGTTGAACTTTATACCATCAGTGCATACAGTCGTTGCATAGCACTCTGAGAAACATTACAGTCAAATCTATTCTGCCATGGCAACAAAACTAAAACGCCAGCAAATTACTCTTGGTGATAAATTGCTGATGATCGAGCAAGTGGCTGGCGGGAAAAAAGGAGCAGTTGCTAAAAATTTCGGCATAGCTCTTTCAATATTAAGTACAATTTTAAAAGAACGGGACAAAATTGAGACGCTTGCCAAGAAAGAAAATCGGTCCACAACATAAGAGAATTAGATGTGCAAATTATGAAGATGTGTATCTGTCACGTGGATTTCAGCAGAGATGTCGATCAGCGAAAGTGAAAGAAGCTGATGACACGAAGAGATTACGTCAGGAAATGAGAGCCACTCCGAAAGCGACACGTGAAGGAAAGAAAAAAGGAGATCAGAGTGGAGCGTGGCAGCAGCAAGGATGGTCGAGAGAGCGATCCGGAGTACGAGACAACCCAAAATTGAAGGCGCATACTAAGGCGCATACGAAGCGCCGGCAGGAAAGTCTTCTCAAGGCAGACGATTTGACGACGAGCAGGTGAAAACAGTTGGCGAACGAGAGAGCGGCCCTCGTCAACCGTTAGGAAACGAACGGGAACCCAT
>JAHWFO010049267.1:0-12889 GCA_023313115.1 Rhysida immarginata
CGGAAAAAATTGCCACAGAGTTTCGAAACGCCTCTGCAAACGATGCCAGTACCGTGACGATTCGTCGGGAACTGCACACGGTGGGATTCCGTGGCCGTGCTGCTGCCCACAAGACCCACGTCAGCAGGGTCGACGCCGAGCGACGTCTGAAGTGGTGCAAAGCCCACAGAAACTGGACGATGGACCGATGGAAACGTGTAATGTGGACAGACGAATCTCGCTACGCACTCTGGCAACCCGACGGATGAGTTTGGATTTGGCGCATACCTGGAGAACGCTTCTTACCCGAGCGCACAGAGCCCACAGTCAAGTTCGGAGGAGGAGGAGTCGTGGTGTGGGGCTCATTTTCACGGTACGGACTGGGCCAGCTCGTTCCTGTGCAAGGAATCGTGAACTCTGACCTTTATCTGAATGTTTTGGACAACTGTGCACTTCCAACGTCGTGGCAATTTTTCGGAAACGGGCCATTTCTCTACCGACACGACGATGCTCCGTGCCACAAAGCGAGGCGTGTACGGCAGTGGTTTGCGGACTCGGGGGTCGAAGAAATGGGTTGGCCGGCACAAAGTCCCGACCTGAATCCTATAGAGAATCTGTGGGATGAATTGGAAAGACGCTTGCGGGCCAGATCACATCGGCCAACTTGTGTACCTGAACTGATTCTCGCTCTTTGGGAGGAATGGAGGAACATTCCGGAAAGTACCTACCAACATTTGGTGGAAAGTCTTCCCCGAAGGGTGGAAGCTGTGATTCGGGCAAAGGGATGTGCAACGCCCTATTGATTTCCATGGAATCGTGGCTAGAGCGCAAACGTGCATGTGTCCGGATATTTGTGATAATATTGTGTACTGTTGTTTGCCTGGTGCATACGATGCGAAAATCATGCGTCCAGTTCGTTAGATATTTTTCGCTTCGGACCGATTCCATCATATGCGAGAGCCAATCAAAAACGACGACACCCGACAGACATGGCAGACATGTTTGTTTTCTTTGTGCATGCCGACAGTGCGCATTTCAGACGCCTGATTAGTAGACCGATGTCGTGTGCCGACGAGATTTGTCGTCCGATTTTTGTTCGCAAAAGTGACGATTTTGAAAACGTGGGGGAGATCCGAGCGGTTTATGGACAGGAGGGCGACAATGTTTGCGTTCATCTAGAAACTGTGGCGTCTAGCCACACGGAGCGCTCGACACGGAATTTCATGGCACAAATGGAAGAAGTGAGCTAACGCCTCCCCCACGGACTTTTGTGGATTTGGCCGTCGCTAAAGGGGTCTCGAAAAGCGTCGCCCCAAAGCCGTCACTGGACTTGAGGAAACGTACAAGGAGGCGTGGTACGAAATTCATCTCGCCAGTCCGCAAAGAAATCTGCTAGCATGGAAATTAGTGAAAGGGGGCAGTTGTCCAAAATCGGATCCTAAGTTAGGACCCTTTCACACGAGGCCACCATGATGGCGCGGCCGGGTCGTTACGCTGCTGACAGTTGAACCTTTCGCACGTGGCGGCGACTGTGCCATTCGACGCGCGGCCAGAAGAGGGGATGTGCTCCACACGCGATTCTTCGAGCCACCAGATTGGCGGTGCGGCCGCGTCGTTACACTGCTCACAGTAGAGCCTTTCACATGACGTCGCTCCACCACCATTGTTGGGGAGCTGAGGAAAGGGGGTTTCCATAGCAACGATTCGTTTGCGGCAGCGTGAACAGAGGGCAATTCAATTCCGGTGGCCGCATTGGAGGCAGGAAAATCTGAACACGCGACCAAAAAGAGTGGTGGTGTCGTGTGAAAGGGGCCTTAAGGAGAAACGACCCTCTGTATAAGGGCAAGGACCTTGAGTGAGTACAAAAAGTATCGGACCTTTGGCCGGGAAAAGTAAAGTTATTGATCTGTACGATTTAAACGTTGATCCCCTGGGACTGGACGCACTTCTCCCACCGTCGTTTGGGAATTGCGGACAGCTACGTCGTTTTCTGCATGACGTCTTCTCGTGACTGATCGTATTCCTTTCAGCGGCGTTTTGAGCTTTGGGAACAGGCAAACGTCGCATGGAGGCGTGTCAGGGGTGTATGGAGACTGACAGACCAAAGGAACTTCCGAATCGGATGCGATGAATGGGCGGAGCGTTGTCGTGAAGGAGCGAACAAGTTCCTGTTGCTGAGCTACAGCATGACGGAGGTTTGTCAGACAGTACTCTTTGGCCTTACGAGAAAATCGAAAAACTGACGGCAACTCATGAGCTGGAGGCAGTTGACACCAGATAGTCTGCAGAGCCGAAGATAGTTGCTGCCCGTTCGTGGGCGGATGATCCAGTGCCCGGAGCCTGACTTCAATAGCATCCCAGATATGCTCGATGGGATGCGTGTCAGGGCTCCAGGCTGGCCAGCTCAGTCGTTGGACCTCTCCTGCATGCTCCTCGAACCATTTGCGGACGACATTGGAGCGATGTCATCTTCGTCAGGGTGTTGAAATGTCAAAAACGGGTGCAGATGGTCTCCGACGAGTTGACGATACCGTGGACCATTCAACGTTTAGTCCAGTATAACCAGAGGGCCCATTCCAAACCAGGAAAATGCACCCCAGACCATCACTGTTGGCATGCGGGATCCATCGTTTCGTGAGGTCTGCGCCACACACGGTGCCTCCCATCAGCGTGGTAGAGTTGATATCGTGAATCATCTGACCATGTGACGTTACGCCACTGTTGCAGAGTCCAGCCAAGATGGTTGGTGGCAAATGCACGCTGGAGTCTCCGACGATGCTGGTGAAGCACCCGTTTAGGGTGACGGCTACAGATTCCGACGGATTGTACCACCGAGAGACGTTTCTAGTGCGGCCAGTATCAAAAGACGTCAACTCGCGACGACGTGCCATTTCTGATTAATCACTTATCCAAGGTCTTCCCACAACGTCTAATGGTCCAGTCCCAGAATCCGTTACCCCTGTGAATTCGTGAGCCATGCCCATCAATCAATGTGTTTGCTATCCCATGAGTTTTGCTACCTCGGTGTACATGCAGGTCGTTCGTTTAGGCGGGAAAAATAAAGGTCCGATACTTTTTGTACCATACCTCGATGAAGCTGGGAATAAACGTCGAAAGTAGTCGGAAGCTCCGTTGTCCGTTTATTGATAAATAGCGTATAACGAATTTGAATTGATCCCTACCCTCAATTGTCGTTATACACTCACATGCCAAAAGTCGCTGCGCACGCAATCTTGCTCGGTCGTGGCTCCTTGTGTTTAAAAGAAAAACTTTTGTTGTTAGATCTTCGCCTTCTTTAGACTGGCAACCTCGCTTTTACCCGACAGAGTCGTCCCGGTCACTGGACATGTCTTCTTTCCTGCACCTAATAACGTGCAAGACCTCCTCTGACTCGGCGGCGAAGTGCCGCAGTGCGATCGGTGGAAGACATTGCGACTGGACAGAGCTTTTCGCAGTTGCCCATTACGCAGCCAACAACTTGCGTCCGTGGCCCTACCATGAGCTTCTGTCAGTTGGAATCGAGACTCATCTGACAAGGTCAAGTGTCCAGTCGATGCGTTCGTTGTCGTTAGCAAGGGCACCCTCGTGGGTCTTCTGCTTCCGCATCCCATGGACACCAGATTTCGTTGCAAGTTCGCATTGATACATCTGCGTCACTTACTCCTTCGAGGGAGTTTTGCGCCATCCCAGTAAGTAACGACTGCTACGAAATGACAGTTGCGGCAGAGACCGACGGCTTAACGTGCCCTCTGATGCTGGACAATGTCTCTCCTTGGCCCACGAACGCATCATTTGGGCACTTGACGACTAGAAACGTGTGACCTGGTCTGATGAGTCTCGATTCTAACTGACACGAGCTGATGGTAGGGCCATGGACACAAGTTGTCGAGCATGCAATGCGGTGGCTGCGTAACGGGCAATTGGGAGAAGCTCTGTCCAGTCGGAATCGCAACGTCTTCAGATGTCTTCCGCCGAGCGCGCTGCGGCACTTCGCCGGGGCAGAGGAGGTCTCACATGTGCTGGAGAGAAGAAATCTGCAGTGACCAGGACGACTCTGTCGGTAAAAAGCGAGGTGGCGCAGACCCAGTTCGCATTGATATAGCTCAACTATCACGTGCGTGGTTAAAATCCGATGTCATGTGACGTGGTGTTGGTCCCGTTTGTCGAGACGGTGTGGTCGTCCATGGTGGCAGGTAATCCCGAAGGTACTCTAGGTAGACTCCTGAAACTGCGGACCACGGGGATGTTGAAATCTTGAGCCACTTCCGATGTTGAATGACCCATACCCGGCTACGTTCGAACTCGGATAGCTCTCGTCTTGTAGCCATTGTCGCGCTGATTTGCAATTTTTCCGTCTGTCGAGGGTACAACCAACGACGGGTTACAACCCGTGTCGGGCGATTCGGGGTTTGCAGTCCACGCCTCGTCGATGCCTTTGCTGGGTTGCAACTGCGACCATGACGACTGACCGTGACGACAATTCGGCAAACCTTCGGAGCAGGAGGCCGCGACGGCTCCGACTCTCGACAGCTGCAGGACATCGACATTGGATTGCGAGGACTGGTGAAGAGTTGCCTTGTCCGACGAGTCACTGTTTCACTGTCGTGTCTGAGTCTGGCGCAGTCCACATGAAGCCCCGGACCCACCTCGTCAGGTGTGGCAGGTGGAGGCTCCATACAAATCTGGCGACTGCGTCTTCCAGCAAGATAATGCACCTCCGCACACTGCCCTCGTGACAAGGCACTGGCTGGGGGATCGTGTCACCGACTTCACGACAGTGATTTGGTGCCGACGTTCCAACCCAGATTGGAATCCCATTGAACGTTCGTGGGACGTCGTCGAACGATCTGTTAGGTTGTCACCAACAGTGCATCGGGCTGACTGTCGTGTCTGTGTCTGGCGCAGGCCGCACGAAGCCGTGGACCCACTTGAAATATAGTCCGCTGCTGTCGCACGACTTTTGGCACGTGATTGTCGTTTTCAGGGTTTGCTTAAACGTTTTTTGGTTTTGATTCAGAAGGAAAGACGAACACGTAACGATCTACCCGGCCGATGTCGTTCTATTTGAAGGCATCCTGGTGTTTTATTTTCCTAAAATTAGAGACTTCTTTCACATGAAGCTGTTCGTCGACACAGACTCAGATACTCGCTTGTCTAGGAGAGGTAAGGACTTTGGTGCGTTGTCGAGATTGTGCGACGTCGTCGCGGCGACACGAGCGGCGTTTGTTAATTGTGTCTTTTGTCGTTTCTGTGTAGTGCTCAGGGATATTAAAGAACGAGGACGTGAATTGGAGCAGATTCTGTTGCAGTATACAACTCTCGTCAAGCCAGCGTTCGAAGAATTTTGCCTTCCAGTGAGTATTTAGATGTTGGGGGGGGGGGGTAAGACGGGGAACAAGAAACTACGTACGAACGTACGCTGCTTTGCAATGACATTGCGCCCCACCAACAACGAGTTATCCGACCTTGCATGCTCACGAGACATGACCATTTGAGCTCACGCTTGCATGAGCCGATCGTGGAGTCAAGACGAGCACTCGTTTGTACAGGGCATCCCAGGAAAGTGGCACCAACTCTAGTGGCGATGCTTTGTTCCAGACGCAGGTGTATGTGGTCATGTCATCTTAGGGTACGTCTGCCCAGGCCTTGTGAACCTGCGGGACGATCGTAAACGACGTCTTATGCAAGCAGTTGACGTCAAGCAGACGTGTCGTGCGCGGTGTTTGCCGTGTGCGGTCTGGCGTTATCCTGGTGTGCAGTAATATGGGCTGCAGGATCTCTCCGACGTACCGTCCTGTTGTCAGGGTAATATCGTAACCATTCGCCACCCCGCTCAGTCACGACACCGTTGCAGTCGCATCGCGCAATGCTCGGGTGTCATGGAAGACGCAACGATAGACGCCTGGACGACATTGTCGCTGTCGACACTAGAGCAGTACGGGGAATAGTGATGGTTCTGTCCGCTAGTGCTGTTCGCAGTATCCGCGACACATGCGACAGCAATCCGTCTGGTCGTCCATCCAGCCTCGGAGAGGCCAATAATCCGACCTCGTTCAAAGTACGTTAATTGCGTGAATGGTTGTCGTCGTCGTCGCAGCATTGAGACCGTTGTGTGGATTACAGTACTGTACGTTCATGACGCAGTTGCGTCCTGACTACTGCATGGAGGTGTCGACGGATGAGCCTATACGAGGCCTGCGAGAAAAGTGTCCGACCTTATTTTTTTTTGTTGCAAAAACCTGATGGATTTGGATCGCGCACGCTTGCATGAGCGGACCTCGAACCTTTGTGCGTATGCGTGAATTTTTTCTCGCCTCTCAATAGCGTCGGTCGCTGGCAATAAGCGACGCCTGGCTGACATTGTCGCTATCGACACTGGAGCAGTACCGGGAATAGTGATGCTGTTGCGGAGTTGCCACAGGGTGATGGTTCTGTTCGCTAGTGTTGTTCGCAGTATCCACCTGTCACGGGCCTCGGAGTCTGGTCTTCTGGCCAATAATTCGACCTCGTTCAAAGTACATTAATTGCGTGAATGTTGTCGTCGTCGTCGTAGCATTGCAACCGTTGCGTGGATTACGTTCACGAGGCAGTTGTTTCCTCCCTACTGCATGGAATGTCTCGCACAGGTGTTGACGGACAAGCCTATACGAGGCCTGTGAGAAAAGTGTCCGACGTCATTTTTTTGTTGCCAAAACCTGATGGATTTGGATCGCGCACGCTTGCACGAGCCGATCTCGAACCTTTGTGCGTATGCGTGTCGTGCTCTTGTCGGTTTTTGATTTGAAGGCTTTCGGTGACGATGCTATGGTCGTACCCGTACGCAACACCCAGGACTCGTCACCAGCGATCATGGTGTTCGTGAAGTCGGGGTCACTGTTTGCGGAGGCCAGCATGTCCTGTGAGACGTCGACACGAAGTTGCGTTTGCTCCGCCGTCAGCAGCTTCGGCACGAATTGCGCCGCCGCTCTCTTCACGGCCGAATCTTCGGTCAGAGTGGAATGTGCCGCCGAACACGTACTGATGCCCGCAACTTCTCAGATAGTCACGCGACGGTCCCGCATCGCCACAGCGTTCGCTTTGGCATGCTCGCACCGGCCTCAAGGCTCGTATTCGTGCATGCGGGGTCTGTGCTTTCTTGCCGTTTCCGCCAGATTCTCACCATGACGTAACTGGAATCGTGACTCATAATCGATTCGATGCATGCTCACGAGACATGACCATTTGGAGTGTCCGTGTGCCTGTACGAGGCCTGTGAGAAAAGTATCCGACCTTGAGGTGTTTGTGTTGTGCTCTCATCCGAACACGTCGTCATGGAGTCGAGACGAGCACTCGTTTGTACAGGGCATCCCAGCGGAAAGCGCCAACCGTAGATTGTGACGCCACCTCTAGTGGCGATGCTTTGTTCCAGACGCAGGTGTATGCGATCATGTCATCTTAGGGTACGTCTGCCCAGGCCTCGTGAACCTGCGGGACGATCGTAAACGATGTCCCACGCAGGCAGTTGACATCATGCACACGTGCCGTGCTCGTGTTTGACAGGTGCGGTCTGGCGTTATCCTGCTGAAAGACTGCGCTGCAGAATCTCTCTGACGTACCGTAATAATATCGTAACCATTCGCCAGCGCACTCAGTCACAACACCGTTGCAGTCGCATCGCGCAATGCTCGTGTGTCATGGAAGACGCAACAGTGGACGCCTGGCCGACATTGTCGCGTTGTTCTGTTGTCGCTATCGACACTGGAGCAGGACGGGGAATAGTGATGCTGTTGCGGAGTTGCCGCATGGTGATGGTTCTGTCTGATAATCCGACCTCGTTCAAAGTACGTTAATTGCGTGAATGGTTGTCGTCGTAGCATTGCGACCGTTGTGTGGATTACAGTACTGTACGTTCACGACGCAGTTGCGTCCTCACTACTGCATGGAGGTGTTGACGGATGAGCCTATACGAGGCCTGTGAGAAAAGTATCCGACCTTTTGGATTTGGATCGCGCGCGCTTGCATGAGCGTCTCAATAGCGTCAGTTGCTGGCAATCGGCATTAGAGGGACGTAGCGTGTCGTGCTGTCGTCGGTTTTTGATTTGGAGGCTTTCGGTGACGATGCTATGGTCGTACCCGTACGCGACACCGAGGACTCGTCATCAGCGATCATGGTGTTCGTGAAGTCGGGGTCACTGTTTGCGAAGGCCAGCATGTCCTGTGAGACGTCGACACGAAGTTGCGTTTGCTCCGCCGTCAGCAGCTTCGGCATGAATTGCGCCGCCACTCTCTTCACGGCCAAATCTTCAGTCACGATGGAATGTGCCGCCGATAACGTACTGATGCCCACCTCTTCCGCAACTTCTCGGATAGTCACGCGACGGTCCCGCATCGCCACAGCGTTCGCTTTGGCAATGACCTGGTCGTTTGGGCATGCTCCAGCAAATCAAAAAACGACGAGAGCACGACACACTACCTCCCTCTAATGCCGATTGCCAGCATGTGACGCTATTGAGAGGCGGGAAAAAGTTCACGCATACGCACAAAGGTTCGAGGTCGGCTCGTGCAAGCGCGTGCGATCCAAATCCATGAGGTGTTCTCACAGGCCTCGTATAGGCTCATCCGTCGACACCTGTGCGAGACGCTCAATGCAGTAGGGAGGAAGCAACTGGCTCGTTTCTTTATGAGCGCTCCGTTGACAGTGAGCACCGCTCGAATCGAGTGCGTTGCAATAAATTTGCTCACAGTGCCGTGATTCCTTTGCTTCCGGTGCCGCTCCTAATTTTGTACTTTTTTCTTTCTTTTCAGACCAAGAAGTACGCTGACGTGATAATCCCTCGTGGTGCTGACAATTTAGGTAACTATAGAAATTTTAGGATAAGACGTTTATCACGTTTGCTTACGGAGACGTTCACTCTTGACTAACGTTGTGTCTCGGTTCACTTTATCGTGTCGCACTAACTTAGTGTAAGGTGTGTCTCGGTAAGCGGTGACTTTATTAAGGAAACCTCGTAATGGACTTCCAAGATCGTTGCAGTCGCTACGCAGCCGTCGCTCAAATTGCACGACACGAAGTCGAACGCTGATTCGTATCGCTGAATTGAGATGGAAGCGTCGCTGTTCGGCTTCCGCTCTTTTGCCTGGGACACGGTGCTATTGAAGCGATTGTTGCGTAGCGACGAGTGGCCATGAGTCCTGGGAAAGCATTGGATGCGAAGTTGATGCAAGTCGCTGCGTTGCGAGCATCTTGCAGTGTTACTCGCAGTTGTTCCTAGAGCGTGCACGTAAACGTAGCAGTGACGTGACGCGTTGTCCTGTCAAAAGATTGTGCTCTAATGCCACAACGCCCAGACATAAGGTCCCTTTTACACGACGCAGCCATGGTGGTGCAGCCAGGTCGTTACACTGCTGACAGTCGAACCTTTCCACACGTGGTGGTGAGGGTGCCAGTGGACGTGCGTCCAGAAGAGGGTATGTGCTCAAGACGCGATGATTCGAGCCATGTCGTTACGCTGCTCACAGTAGAGCCTTTCACAACACGAACTCGCGCCACGACCGTTGTTGGGATTCATATGACCATGCCTCTGTTGCGCAGTCTAGCGATGACGTTCGTAGGTCTGTGCGAGTCAGTTGCGGCTGCCTAAGGCCTATGCAGTCCTGGTAGAAATGAGTTCCTGATGCTCAACGTCGATTGCCTCGTATGGCTCCGTCGAGGTGACGTGACGTCACTTCCGTTCATCAAGCACTCGTGACACGCTGCCATGTTCACTGCATAACAAAACCGTTGCTTTCAGTTGTAGGGCTTTATCTCACCATGGGCGTCTATTGTCGTTCTGGCTTATCACGAAATGTGTTTACGTTTAGATGCGTTGTGTCCATATCGCGTTCGTTTGCTTAGTACGCAAGGGCTGAATTGAGATGGGAAGCGTCGCTGTTCGGCTTCCACTCTTTTGCCTGGGACACGATGCTATTTCAAGCGATTGTTGCGTAGCTGGTTGGAGCGACGCCTGGCCATGAGTCGTGGGAAAGTATTGGATGCGATGTTGATAGCAAGTCGCTGCGTTGCGAGCTCTTGACTGCGAGCGTTACTAGAGCGTGAATTCGCTGGAGCGTTCGTCAAAGCACTTGCGTGTGACCGCAGCAGGGACATGACGCGTCGTCCTGTCAAAAGATTGTGCTCTAACGCCACAACAGGGATGCAGATGGTCTGAAAGAACGTCACCTGTCATTGTTGTCTAATTGCAACGGTGTGATGACAGCCCAGACCATAAGGTCCCTTTTACACGAGGCGGACATGGTGGTGCGGCCACGTCGTTACACTGCTCGCAGTAGAGCCTTTCACACGAACTCGCGCCACGACCGTTTGGGGCCACATCGAGACTCATTTCTGGTGGCCGCGTTGGTGGCAGGAGAATCTGAGCACACCACCAAAAAGGGGCGTGGCGTGGTGGCGTCGCGTTCCAGAACCTCATCACGCCACGCTCTAACGTGCCCATCAGCTCGGTACAATCGAAATTGGGATTCATATGACCATGCCACTGTTGCACAGTCTAGTGATGATGTTCGTAGGTCCGTGCCAGTGAGTTGTGACAGCAAAGCGACGCTGGTCAGTTGCGGCTGCCGAAGGCCTATGCAGTCCTGCAATGAGTTCCTGATGCCCAACATCGATTGCCTCGTATGGCTCCGTTGAGGTGACGTGACTTCTGTTCGTCACGCACTCGTGGTCAGAGCCGGTTAACTCGTGACACGCTGCCATGTTCACTGCATAACAACTGCTCAGGTATCATACCGACGCTAGTGCATGCGCTGCATCTGACTGCCACGTTTGCGAGTCATGCCAAATAAAGTCTAAATCGTTTGTAAACAACGCTCGTACCATTCCTGATGGTCGTGGTTGGTGCGGAAATGCAACTTCTGCATCGGCACACTGAGCACGCTACCAAAAAGGGGCGTGGCATGGTGGTGTCGCGATCCAGAACCTCATCACGCCACGCTCTAACGTGCCCATCAGCTCGGTACAACGGAAATTGGGAATCATATGATCATGCCACTGTTGCGCAGTCTAGCGATGATGTTCTTAGGTCCGTGCCAGTCAGTTGCGGCTGCCGAAGGCCTATGCAGTCCTGGTAGAAACGAGTTCCTGATGCCCAATGCCGATTGCCTCGTGTGGCTCCGTTGAGGTGACGTGACTTCTGTTCGTCACGCACTCGTGATCAGAGCCGGTTAACTCGTGACACGCTGCCATGTTCACTGCATAACGACTGCTCAGGTATCCTGCCTACGCTAGTGCATACGCCGCAACTTCTGCATCGGCACACCGACTATCGTGTCACGTTTGAAGTCCAAGAAGGTTGCACCTAATAAAGTGATCGCTCCGAGTATAATGACTTTGGATCTGTGCGTCCGTTCTTAACCATCGCAAAGCACGTTTCTCGTTTATGGCGCACTTTGTTCGTTGTGTCTTTGTGTGGAGTCGAATGCCACGGAATGCTGTGTGTTTAACTCACGATACTGACCACACTTAACAACGTCGAACCGTCGCTTTCAGTTGTAGGGCTTTATGGCACTGCGGCCGTCTTTTGTCGTTCTGGCTTATCACGAAACGTGTTTGCGTTTAGATGCGTTGTGGTATGCACGAAGCGGAGACCTGCTTCGTTTTCGCGTTATCGATTGTGGACGCCAGGAATTTGAGTGACGCTGGAGTGACAAAAGAGAAATTATCGACAAGTCGTCGGATCGTTGCGTTGGCGTTTCTAATGCGAGACGTGACGGCCTTAGAACGTTCTGCGCTTCTGTTGCTTGATTAGTGATGAAACTTACGGAAAATTTATTACGGGTCGCACCAGTAGTGGTGCTGCAAGATCGTGTGTGTCAATGACTTGCTGCGAGCGTGGGACCGTGTGCTCGTAACGTCTGTACGCCTCCGTGATAAACACGTTACGAAGAAGTTCCTTTACTGACCACCCTGTTAGTATCTCGTTGGGCCACCTTGATACTGCGGTGATTGTTTGTGGCATTGATTCCACAAGATGTTGGAAGGTGGTGGAAGGAATCTGACTTCGTCCCACAACTGCTCAATTGGAGCGAGATCTGGGGATTGTGGGGGCCACCGAAGTAAGGTAAAGTCCCCCTCGTGTTCCTGGAACCACTCCTGCACGATACGAGCTCACGGCGCATTGTCTTGCTGGAAGTAGCCGTCTCCATTGGGGTACGCCATCGACACGACAGGGTGGACTCGATCGGCGACGATATGCTGTGCCATCCAGACGTTGTTGTTCGACACGTTATTAATGGACCCAACGCATGCCAGGTAAACATTCCCCAGACCATAACATTGCTCGCACCGGCCTCATGAGTTGTATTCGTGCATGCGGAGTCCGTGCTTTTGTGCAGTTTTCGCCGGATTCTCGTGCATGATGTGACTGGAATCGTGACTCGTCAGACCACACGATTTGTTTCCACTGCTCGATAGTCCAGTCCTTGTGCTCCTGAGCTAATCAGAGTCGTTTCCGCTCGTTTGGTGCAGACAGGCTTCCGTATCCTGTGCGGCAGACAATGCATTCAGAGACTGTTTTGGAGGACCCCTGATTAAGGTGAGCAGTGATTTGACGATGCACAGTTGCCCTTTTGGTATCCTTTACCAGTCGTGACGTTCCCCGTTCTGTCTGATCATCAATCATCTGCGGGCGGCCACGACGCGAAAGTTCAGACCCCGTCTTCTGGCGAATGCTGCCGTTTCGCTGATATTCGCTCTATAGCTGCGAACACCTACAATCGTCCCACGTTCGAAAGCTGTTGAATCGCGTGAAGTTGAAGAATGGGACACGTCGACTGTTGTCGACGACACTCGGCTTCCCTTTTTATATTGGGCCAGCCCGATAGCAACATTGTGGCGACGTCCGTGCGCGCATTTGTGGCGACGTCCGTGCGCGCA
>JAHWFO010049267.1:33170-51538 GCA_023313115.1 Rhysida immarginata
ATCTCGAAAGAATTTCAGTTCCCTGCATTTACGTTATGAATTCAATGGAAATTTTCTCTCGTCATCTCGAGAGTTTTTGTCGGCAAAGCTCGCTATGTCGGATTTAGAGTTCGTGCGCCAGTAAAGTAGCTTTTAGATGCTAAGAGAGTAAGATTGTTTTTTCGTTATGAGAAATTTGACATCACTTCTGTTAAAATTAGACGATTATCGTGCGCTACGATCAAAATTTTCGAGTTCTTGGCAAGTCTCGGTTGTGTTCGAGATGTTTGAGCATGCACGGTTTTGTGTTTTTGACCTCAGTGGTGCCGCTTTTACTAAAAA
The DNA here is from genome assembly GCA_023313115.1 of Rhysida immarginata. Taxonomy (NCBI): domain Eukaryota; kingdom Metazoa; phylum Arthropoda; class Chilopoda; order Scolopendromorpha; family Scolopendridae; genus Rhysida; species Rhysida immarginata. The sequence continues at coordinate 33,492 of JAHWFO010049267.1, forward strand.
TCTTGATATCGAGGTTTGACTGTGCTGCTTTTAGAATCGTGTAGCGGTTGCATTCCCGAAGCTAATGAATTTTCCTCCCGTTTCGCTCGAGTTTCTTTGTAAGACGAGCTTCGTATGCGAATTCACTGCGATGCGTTGGCTTATGTGTTTATTCTTCGTCTTTTCGGTTATCGGGTCTGATAATTTTGTTATAGTCCGCCCATCCAAGAAAGAACGCTCGAGTTTCGTTACCATAGCAACCCACTAACAAAGTTGGATGTGAAGAAAACTCGTTATTCCATCAAATTTCGTTATCTCGAAAGAATTTACGTTATGAATTCAATGAAAACTTTCTCTCGTCATCTCGAAAGTTTTTCTCGGCAAAGCTCGCTATGTCGGATTTAGATTTCGTGCGCCAGTAAAGTAGCATTTAGACACTAAGAAAGTAAGATTGCTTTTTCGTTATTATCGTGCGCTACGTATGAATTTTCGAGTTCTTGGCAAGTCTCGGTTGTGTACGAGATGTTTGAGCATGCACGGTTTGTGGTTTTTGAAGTCAGTGGCGCCACTTTGACTGCTTCTTTCAGAATCGTGTAGCAGTTGCATTCCCGAAGCTAATGAATTTTCCTCCCGTTTCCCTTGAGTTTCTTTGTAAGACGAGCTTTACGCGAATTCACTGCGATGCATTGGTTTGTGTGTTTATTCTTCGTCTTTTCGGTTATCGGGTCTGATAATTTTGTTATTGTATTGAAAAAAAATTGGTGGATGGGTTACTTTTGTTATAGTCCGCCCATCCAAGGAAGAACGCTCAAGTTTCGTTACCGTAGCAGCCCACTAACAAAGTAGGATGCGAAGAAGCCTCGTTATTCCGTCAAATCTCGTTATCTCGAAAGAATTTGAATTCCCTGCATTTCCCCCGAAACAGGTTGGGAGAATACGAAATTAATTTTGAATGTTTTAATCATAATGATCAGAAATCATCATCGTCTTTGTTGAATTTCCCGACTTGTGGAATTCCGGCTTGTGGAGGGGTGACTGTATATAGCGTTGCAGGTGGTAGAACGGTTTGTTCTAGTGTTTAGTTTAAGTAGGGGGTGTCTCTTAAACACATTTAACAAGCTTGAGTATTGATTTCAGTAATTAAGTTTCGTAATCCCCGAAACAAGTTGGGAGAATATGAAATTAGTTAATTTTTGAATGTTTTAATCGTAATGATCGTCACCAGCCGATGGGAAGTCATTGTCTTTAGGCGCATTTGTTTATTCGTACGATTTGCACGATGATGACGTCGATAGTGCGCCCCGTGCAATTACCGTTTAGTGCGTTCAGTGCGGTTTCTGTGTCTGTGCACGATCTTTCATCGAACTGTCAGTGCGTTTTGAGCCAAACCAACAACATGGCGATGCCTCAACGACTCCTTTTTAATCACCCCAAAAGTCTAAATTTCAAATTTTTAAAGTCTTTTTCACTTTCGAACTTTTTGTTTAATCTGTAGAAACTCTCTTCATCCACTCGAATGCAATATTTCGACCATCATCGACAGCGATCGAAATCTGGAGCTTTGCTGGATTGGAGGCCGCCATTTGCAATAGCAAAACGCACGAAACGACCCTGCTTCTACCTTCGTGCGCTTAGTTCGCCCACGAACTACACGAAGTGCACGGAAATCTCGGAACACCTCTCACGGGCCTAACGAGAGTTACTTAGAATGGCTAGTGCGTGTACTCGGTGCAAAAAAATCACTCGAACGAATAAACGAATGCGCCTTATGAATTCAATGAAAATTTTCCCTCGTCATCTCGAGACTTTTTCTCGGCATAGCTCGCTATGTCGGATTTAGATTTCGTGCGCCAGTAAGATTGTTTTTTCGTTATTATCGTGCGCTATGATCAGAATTTTCGAGTTCTTGGCAAGTCTCGGTTGTGTACGAGATGTTTGAGCATGCACGGTTTGTGTGTTTTTGACCTCGGTGGCGCCGCTTTTACTAAAAATCTTGATATCGAGGTTTGACTGTGCTGCTTTTAGAATCGTGTAGCGGTTGCATTCCCGAAGCTAATGAATTTTCCTCCCGTTTCCCTAGAGTTTCTTTGTAAGACGAGCTTCTTACGCAAATTCACTGCGATGCGTTGGTTATAGTCCGCCCATCTAAGTAAGAACGCTCAAGTTTCGTTAGAAAAGTAGGATGCGGAAAATCCTCGTTATTCCGTCGAATCTCGTCATCTTGAAAAAATTTCAATTCCCTGCATTTTCGCTATTGATTCAATGAAACTTTCCCTCGTTATCGTGAAACCGCGATAACTCGAATTTGGACTTCGCGCACCTGCAAATTTGATGTAACTTTCGATAAAATTGGACGATTATCGTGCACTACAAACAAAATTTGCGAGCTTTTGGCAAGTCTCAGTTGTGTGCTTCCGACTTTGTGCACTATAGCGTTTTATCTTGTATTGTTCTGTATACTCTCGCAGTACCTTTATTAACGCAAAAATCTTGATGTCGAGGCTCGACAGTACTTCATTCAGTTGCATGTCCGCTATTAGAAAAGTTGCAATCCCGAAGCTAATGAATTTTCCTCCCGCTTCCCTAGAGTTTCTTCGTAAGACGAGCTTTGGTCTCTCCGCTTGATGCGAGCCTCTATTGGTCACCGTCGAACCTCGTTATCTCGAAACGTTTTCTCAGTAAACCTCGCTATGTCGAATTTAGACTTTGTTCGCAAACATGAGAAATTTTTGTATGAAGACAAAGAAATTTGACGTAACATACATTAAAATTAGACGATTATCATGCGCTACGAACAAAATTTCCGAGATCTTGGCAAGTCTCGACTGCCTGCGAGATGCTTGAGCATGCAGTTTGTGCGTTTCTGTATACTCTCGATATCGAGGTCTGACTGTGCTTCGTTCAGAATTGCGTAGCGTTGCATATCCCAAGACTTGCTATCGCCAGTTCGTTCCGTTTTTTCCTTCATGATCAGTGTATCAAAAGAATGGTTGCGCTCTCAATTGATTTTATGTGGAAACAAATGCGAAACGTCATGACATGGTTGCGGTTAAAGGTCAGTACGTCTCGTTGATGCCGCCCTTGAAAGCAAGCTTCTCTGTATGGTGGATTGCTCGCTCTCCCGATCTTCTGCGAGATAATTGAAGTGTGAGCCAATGGTGCACGTAAAAATGCAATACGAACTTTAATGGTCTCGTCGTTTAATGACGACGTCCTCTCAAAATCATCAAAAAATACTACAACAAAGCGGATGGCTGATTGGAATCGGGGGGACCATCGAAGAAAGCGATTTAAAAGGTTTAAGAAAAATTTCGACCAATCACGTAATTTTTAATGAAAGCTGATAATGTCGTCTCACACATACGACTAGCTTCTCAGTTTACCCGCATAACTTCTGTTCTCGCATAACCCAGTGTGTACACGGTTTCCTTTGTGTAGCTCTCATAGACGTTGCATTCACAGCCTGCTTGCACGATTGCATTCATGATTCTTTAGCGTCATGACAACTTTTAACTTGGGGTGTGTTTTTCGATAGACTCGTTGACATTTGAGCTCCACGAATACCACAATACCTGAGATACTCATACAAATCTTCTCGCGGAGCTGTGCGACCTCGTAAGCTAAGACCGTTTTGTGAGGTCTCCGTTGCGTTATCGAAACTGGGCGAGATAACTTCACGAAATCTATCGAAATGATTCGGAGAGAGAAAACGCTACTCTCACGAGGTCTGTGAGCTTATCGAAACGAACCGTAGAGAAAAACGTACTATCTCGAGGTCCGTGAGTCTATCAAAATATAGCGTATGCCTTTCCATCCCTGAAATCGAAGAAAGTGATTTAAAAGGATCAAGAAAGAGTTTCGAGCCGATCGTGCCAAACTTTCGGGCAAGATTTCAAAATTTAAGCAAACCTAAAACCGTGATCTCGCACCGACACCCCGCCCCACTTCTCCGTTTACCCACACGATCATTGGAAATACCATTCTCGCATAACCTGATGTATACATGGGTTCTCGTGCACAGTTCTGATCGACATGAAACTCCCACACTACAACTTACGAGTCGGCACTGAAACTTGTATGCGTTGAACTTGGCGGAAGCATGTTAGCTGTTACATATCGAGAGCTCGAAAAGCCGTTATCTAATATGGCGACATTAACTCGAGGGCTGTCCGCACGAGTTGCGGTAAATCTTTCAATACGTGATGTGGTAAGGCATATTCCTTTCAATACGTACAGCTGGCGAATGGTTCACGGAGTAACGCACATGTCAAAATCATTGAAACCAGTAACGATGCATCGACATTGTTTTGCTGCGCATTGGCATTCTTCGGAGAGTGTTCTTGCAAATGCTACACGATTCTGAACTCAATGATTGCGTTAGACATCGAAAAGGTATTTTGCGTGATCGTTCTATTCCGGCTACGTTCATCACAATCGATGTTGAGCGTTCTTCCTAGGATGCGCAAACTATAAGGTTCGTCCCTCCACAAGTCGGGAACCTCGGTTCCAGGGGCTTGCCGTCTTGTGGCGTTTTCCGACTTGCGGAGTCCCAGGTTAAATATACTAATATTTTGTTCAAATTAAGGAAAATACGTCATGATGATGGGAAATAACAAGCTCGAGGGAAGTCTGCTTGTATTAGGTTCAGTAATTAAGTTTCGTAATCCCCGAAACAGATTAGGAGAATTTAAAATTAGTTAATTTTGAATGTTTTAATCATAATGGTCGGAAGTCATAGTCTTTGTTGAATGTCCCGACTTGTGGAATTCCGGCTTGTGGAGGGACGACTGTATATTAAGATGTGGTAAGGCATATTCCTTCCAAGCAAACCTGGCAAATGGCTCGTGGAATAACACACATGTCAAAATCATCGAAACCAGTAACGATGCATCGACATTGTTTTGCTGCGCATTGGCATTCCTCTTAGTTTTCTTTCGATCTCCTTCAAAATTCTTCGGAGAGTGTTCTTGCAAATTCTACACGATTCCGAACTTGATGATTGCGTTAGACATCGAAAAGGTATTTTGCGTGATTGATCTATTCCGGCTACGTTCATCAAAATCGATGTTGAGCGTTCTTCCTAGGATGCGCAAACTATAAGGTTCGTCCCTCCACAAGTCGGCAACCTCGGTTCCAGGGGCTTGCCGTCTTGTGGAGTTTTCCGACTTGCGGAGTCCCAGGTTAAATATACTAATGTTTTTTTCAAATTAATGAAATGTGTCGTCGACAAGTCACGTGGCACGATCAGCGACTGTTCACTTCACGGACAGCGCCGTTGTGAGCATTTGGTTTCAAAATGGCGTCACAGCATGGTTTCTCGATTTAAAATCTGTTCGTAATTGAGCTTTCTTCGCATGTCTCTTCTTTTTCGTGTTCGTTCTTTGTTTCTTGATGCTCCTCGATATGTAGTTGTTATATCGGTGCGCCATTTTTTCCGTTAGACACTTGTAATCACAGATCGGCATTTTAAGGGAAAACGTAGCCACTTATGCAAGGGTGCGTGCCTGTATGATCGGCCGCCGCTTTGAATTTCGACGTGATGATGATGATGATGGGAAATAACAAGCTCGAGGGCAGTCGGCTTGTATTAGGTTCAGTAATTAAGTTTCGTAATCCTCGAAACAGGTTGGGAGAATTTAAAATTAGTTAATTTTGAATGTTTTAATCATAATGGTCGGAAGTCATCGTCTTTGTTGAATGTTCCGTCTTGCGGAATTCCGGCTTGTGGAGGGTAAGGCATATTCCTTCCAAGCAAACCTGGCAAATGGCTCATGGAATAACGCACATGTCGAAATCATTGAAACCAGTAACGATGCATCGATATTGTTAGGCTGTGTATTGGCCTTCGTTTTTCTTCTCTTCGATCTCCATCAAAATTCTTTCGGCAGTGTTGCTACACGATTCTGAACTTGACGTACAGGTAAACGGGAGATCCAGTCTCTCGGTCGAAATAGTTTCTAATCACACGTATGGCTTTTGCACGATTGATCTATTCCGGCCACGTTGATCAAAATCGATGTCGAGCGTTCTTCCTAGGATGGGCAGGCTATAAGGTTCGTCCCTCCACGAGTCGGTAACCTCGGTTCCAGGGCTTTGCCGGCTTGTGGAGTTCCACTAAGCACCAAGTTAAATATACTAATAGTTTTTTACAAATTAAGGAAATGTGTCTAAAGAGTCCGATCGGTCGGCGACTGTTCACTTTACGGACAGCGCCGTTGTGAGCATTCGGTTTCAAAATGGCGTCGCAGCGAGGTTTTTCGATTTAAAATCTGTACATAATTGAGCTTTCTTGACCCGTCTCGTCTTTTACGTGTTCGTTCTTTGTTTCTTGGTGCTGCTGTTACATATCGGTGCGCCATTTTGATTCCGTTATGAAAACGTTCACCGCGACTTTGTTAGCAACGGGCTTCGGCCGGTCAGACTTTTTAGACACGCGTAATCGGAAATCGGTATTTTAAGGGAAAATGCAGCCACTTATGCAAGGAGGCGTGCCTGTATAATTGGCCGCTGCTTCAGTAATGTAAGTTTCGTAATCCCCGAAACAGGTTGGGAGAATACGAAATTAGTTAATTTTGAATGTTTTAATCATAATGATCAGAAGTAATCATCGTCTTTGTTGAATGTCCCGACTTGTGGAATTCCGGCTTGTGGAGGGATGACTGTTTATAGCGTTGCAGGTGGTAGAACGCTTTGTTTTAGTGTTTAGTTTAAGTAGGGGGTGTCTCTTAAGCACATTTAACAAGCTCGAGTATTAATTTCAACAAGTAATCCCCGAAACAAGTTGGGAGAATATGAAATTAGGTAATAATTTTTGAATGTTTTAATCGTAACGATCGTCACCAGCTGATGGAAAGTCATCATCTTTAGGCGCATTCGTTTATTCGTAAGATTTGCACAATGATGACGTCGATAGTGCGCCCCGTGCAATTACTGTTTAGTGCGTTTCAGGGCAGTTTCTGAGTCTGTGCACGATCTTTCACCGAACGGTCCGTGCGATTTGAACCAAACCAACTGCATGGCGATGCCTCGACGACTCCTTTTTAATCACCGAAGAGTCAAAATTTCAAATTTTTAAAGTCTTTTTCATGTCATTTCCACTTGAATGCAGAATTTCGACCATCATCGACATTGATCGAAATCTGGAGCTTCGCTGGAATAGAGGTCTCCATTTGCAATTGTAAAACGCACGAAACGGCCCTGCTTCTACCTTCGTGCGCTTAGGTCGTGCGCGGACTACACGAAGCGCAGTCGGAAATCTCCGAACACTTCGAACGGCCAGTGCGCGCACTCAGTGCAAAAAGATCACATTGAACGAATAAACGAATGCGCCTTTTGTTGAATGTCCCGGCTTGTGGAATTCCGGCTTGTGGAGGGACGACTGTATATAGCCTTACAATTGATGGTTTAACGTTTATTTTTGTGTTCAATTTAAGTTTGAAATTGTGTTGGGTAATTGATATAAGGACAAGGATTGGCGCAAGGTTTCTCTTTTTCCGATCGGGAGAGAAGGGTGGAAAACCATTTGCACAAAACGAATCTTCTTCCATTAAGCGGCACGCTCGTGATACAAGAGCAAAAAGAAATAAACTTTTTTCTACTTATTATGTTGTGAAAAGCATTCCATGAAGTTAACTCGTAGGAATCCTCCTCCTCCTCCTCCTGTTTATTATTATTATTTATTATGTTCTTCTTACGTTATCAATATTGACGAAAGGATCCAGTGTTATCAGGATAATGCTGCGCTGAACTGGTTGTTTTATATATACGTACTTATAATAATGATTCTTTATATATTATTATATCATTTAAGTTGTAAAATTTTTGTAAGTTGTAACTGAAATGATAAACCATGTTTTAGATATTAAAGGATAAAGTTTTACTTTCTCGAAAGTGTCCCTTCTTTGCTTCCGAAACAACCTTCTACAATACTCATTTTCAAAAAAGTTGGGACAGTGCAACATATAAGAAGAACTCCAACACATTTGTTTGGATTATTGTATTGCCGTTTATTTCAACGCATTACAATACAGAAACGATAAATTAGGCATGGGATCACATATCTTCTTCTATGCTTAAAGAAAGATACAGGTGCTTTTCCTGTTTGGCACGTGCAACACACTCCCAAAAAAGTTGGGACAGAACGGCGTTTACCACGGTGTGGCGTCACCTCTCCTCTTGATGACACACTAATCTTTTGGGCATCGATGACGCCAATCTTTCTAACACCGTAACCAGAATTCTATCCCATTCCTGTTGGATATAGGTTTTCAGCTGTTCAACTGTCCGGGGTCGTCGCTGTCGTAGTTTTCGTTTAATAATATGCCAAACGTTTTCCATAGGCGACATATCTGGGCTGCAAGGGGGCCAGTCCAACATACGAATGCGCTGCCGACGTAGCCGTGCAGAAGTTATGCACGCTGCATGCGGTCTGGCGTTGTCTCGTCGAAATATACACTGACGTCGTCCAAACGGGCGCCTCTTAGATGGCACCTTAGCTTGTTCCAGGATCTGTATATACGCTTCAGCATTGAAGGTGCCATTGTAGATGTGCAAGTCTCCCGTTCCATGGTCACTAATACAGCCCCAGACCGTGACAGATGGTGGATTCTGTACCGAACGCCTGTAGCACGCGGGAATATCCTTTTCGTCTTTGGTCCGGAGCGTACGGCGTCCATTATTCCTGCAAACAATCGTAAAGGTTGATTCATCGGACCACAATATGTTCTTCCAGCCTGCTTGGGACCGATTGCGATGGGCTCGAGCCCACATCAGACGGCGACGTTGCTGTCATTTGTTGATTTATGGCTTCCGTTCTGCACAGTATAACTTAAGTTTGCATTTGTGGATGCACCGGCGTACAGTATTCGACGATAATGGCTTCCCGAAGAAATCGCAGGCCCACGTGGCTACGTCCGTAATCGCAGCATTCCTATGCGTGACGCAGTGACGTCGGAGGATCCGAAGAGCTCGAGCATTCAGAATAGGTTTTCTACCTTGGCCTTTCCGAACTGTGATCTCACCACTATCTCGGTAGCGCTTGATAATATTATGTACTGTAGATGATGACAGGTTATATCTTCTGGCTATTGCACGCTGAGAAATGTTGTTTGTGAATTCTCGAACGATTCGAACACGAAGATCTTCGCTAAGTGGCTTGCCTCGACCCATCGTTCCGAATAAGTTACCTGAACGACGGATGGCAACTGTTATTTATACGGAATGTAGTACGACGTCATCATTCTACATTATTCCACTACTAAGGGCGCTTTCTACAACGTATGTCCCTACTATTTTGGAACGTGTTGCAACACCCCCATTCAAAATGAACGTCCCGGCCACGATACAAAATGTTTTGGTGCACACAGTATATTTATGGCATTTCATAAACGTATCTGCTATTTTGTATTCGCGAGAAAGTTTTGTTTCATCGTCCCTTTTTGTTTTTTCTATATATTTTTGCACTGTCTCAACTTTTTTGGAAATGAGTATTGTGCTAAACAGAGTGGCCAAACGTCACGGGAAGGGACGCTGCGATATATTGACGTTGTGGTGTACGAGGGGCAGTCATAGAGTTTTAATTGTCACTTTGAAAAAAGGTATACGCTTGCTTTTTTGCGGACCTCGAAAAAGCATATGACAGAGTGGATGGGTGTTGGACTCCGCCAAGGGTGCGTACTGTCGCCCCTCTTGTTCATTATCTTCATGGATTGGATAGACAGGGGCTCCATACGAGATTGTAATGTACCAGCAATCAGAATCGCCTCATTCGGATGAGTATTGCTTTGCACCGGCATAAATTTGTGGAGACATGATTCGCCAGAGATTTTCAATGCGATTCAGGTCTGGGCTTCTTGCAGGCCACTTCATGTGACGAATCCCATGCTACTGGAGCTATCCTTTTGTGGATTCTACACTAATACCCCGTCCGCACTGCAAAAAATAAGCTAGCCTAAGTTGATAAGCTAGCTTAAACTGCCGTGTGAACGATTCTAGCTTTCGTTGGGCTAGCCCAGATTCTGATAAGCTAGCTTATGATGGGCTAGATTTTTAAACTAGCTTATCCAGTTGAGCCACAAACGCACTGCATCATGGGATACGTTTTTCCCATGATTCCGTAGTTTTGGAGCATTTCGCTTGCTTGGCTCGACCAAGGTTATAAGATCGTGCTACTTTGTAATTTATATGGCTGCACCAACACCAATGAGTATAGGAAAAAAAAGGAAAACTGGACTACGGAGGAAGTTCGTATTTTGATAGAGATTTGGGGCGAAAATATCGACGACCTGTGACGCATTAAACGTAACCGGATCGTGTATGGCGGTCGAATTGTAGGCTAGTTTTAGAGCACTTCAGTGCGAACGACCTAGCCTACAACTTAAGCCAAGATATCTAGCTTATCGAATAAGCTAGCTCAACAATAAGCTAGCCCAGCAGTGCGGACGGGGTATAAGGCTCGATGCGTTGTCCTGCTGGAAAATCCACGCTGGTGTGCCAATTATCTCACGAAACGGTAAGAAATTGTCAGTCAATGTCTTTTGATAGTTTTCAGCCTTCCAATGATGTTGTTCCATCGAATCCAAACACGGAACCTTCTCCTTTCTGCCTGCTGAGAAAACACCGATTCTCCATTCTCAGGTCATACCCAAGGTGATCTAGAACAAGGTAGGGGTCAGTTTGCTTGCTGGAAGTGGTAAAAATTGCCACGCTGCGCAAGCGTATTTTGACGTCACTGGATGACATCAAAACCTCCACAGAAACCTTGACGACTCTTTAATTGCCTTCACAATTCTCATCCTTTTTACTAATTATTTTAATTAAATAATAAGGCCAGTACTTAACGTATTTCTTTTTAATCTGAACACAGGGTTAATGTTAACTATCCGCACATCGCTCAGCGACTGATCATGTGACCAAGGTAAGTGAAATTTACTGTGACTAAATAGAAACGGGGGTTTATACGAGGCATGTTTTTTAAGTAAGTACCGTTTTGGAATTAAAAAAGACGTGCAAAGATATCGCAATAATTTTATTTTTCCATGAAAGCCTCTACCTTAATCTACTTTTCTACATAATTTCCGTGAATATCGAGGCACTTGTCATAACGTGGCACCAGTTTTTGAATACCCTCCTCATAAAATTCTGCCGCCTGACTCGTTAACCACTCTATCACAAATGTTTTGACTTCGTTATCGTCTCGAAGACGCTGACCACCCAGGTGTTTCTTCGAGTGCAGGAACAAATGGTAGTCGCTGGGCGCCAGATCGGGGCTGTATGGAGGATGATCTAGAGTTTCCCATTTAAAAGATTTGACGAGATCTTTGGTCCGATTAGACACATGTGGACGGGCATTGTCATGCGGCAAAACGATACCCTTACTCGACTTGCCACGTCTTTTGTTCTGGATTGCACGACGCAGATTGTTCAATGTCTCACAATAAGACGCTGCATTGATTGTCTCGTTACGAGGCAAAAACTCCACTAGCAATACTCCTTTTCTGTCCCAAAAAACTGTGCACATGATTTTCCGGGCAGAAATTGTTTGCTTAAACTTCACTTTTTTGGGTGATGATGAATGTCGCCATTCCATGGATTGTTGTTTCGATTCTGGTGTGACGTAGGCCACCCGTGTTTCGTCACCAGTAACAATTTGGTCTAAAAAATCTTCACCTTCATTGTGGTACCGCTCGAGGAAAGTCAATGCACTGCCTAAACGTTGGGTTTTGTGCAAATCCGTCAACATTTTTGGAACCCAACGTGAACACAATTTCCGGTAATTCAAGTTCTCGGTCACAATGCGATACAAAACACTACGAGAATATCGAGGAAAGCAGTCGCACAATGATGAAATTGTAAAGCGTCTGTTTTCTCTCACCTTTTCGTCCACTTTCTGCACCAAATCTTCATTAACGACCGAAGGACGCCCACTCCGTTCTTTGTCGTGCACATTTGTGCAGCCATCTTTAAATGCTCTCACCCATTTCCTTACCATTCCATCACTCATAATGTTTTGTCCGTACACTTCACAGATCTCACGATGAATATCGATCGGTTTTACGCCTTTAGCACTAAGAAATCTTATAACAGCCCGTACTTCACGATCGGCGGGACTCACGATTGTCGGAGGCATCTTAAACACTCAGTAAACAACGTATACAATGAAGAATCAGACTGTAATGGCGTCAGTGCGTAGACAAGAGATGTAGTTAACCAGCGCGCATGTGCGGAACGCCGACCGTAGCGCTGCGGCGACGGAATCGCAAAACGGTACTTACTTAAAAAACATGCCTCGTATCAGTTCGTTAGAAGTGGGGGAGGGGTATCTTTAAAAAATAAATTCATTTACCTTGGTTGCATGATCAGTCATCGCGCGACGTGCGGATAGTTAAGCGAACTCTGAGACAAGGACGACAACGTATTTCTCGTTTTCATTAGGCCTAGTTATCATTCCTCGTTAAGATTTCGAAATTGATTCGTCGGAACCGTTGGCAGTTAAGAGACGGAGATAATAGTTTCGATAGATAGTAAGTGTTTACAAATAAAGGTTTCTTCAGAAATACAGCGTTTTGTCTTTTACGTAAAAACGTTTTCTTTTGTGACCGGAAGTAACGCCATAAGTCATCCAGTGACGTCACAATATGGATGCGCGTTAAGCACTTCTCACAAACTGGACTTACCTGTTGTTCTACGAGGGTGGGCTGAAAAGTAATGCCTCCATGGCTGTAACTTTTTTATTTTTCAACCGATACTCCCATTTGTCCTCTATGTAATGCACTGTTCACTTTTCGACATACTCCCCATCCCTTTCCACGCATCGTACCAACGCGTGACTGGTCGGGTGAACCCGTCAGAGGGGAATTCCGGGGTTGTCGTCGACACCGAGACCAAACGGCAGGTTTTACCTCGTCGTCAGAACGCAACTCACGCCCCTTAAGGTGCGCTTTCCTCTTTGGGAAGTGGTGAAAGTCGCAAGGTGCAAAGTCTTTCGTTTTTGAACTGCAGTTTTTCATCTTTGAAGTGTAGGCGCTGCAACCCCCTCTGGCGTGTGGCGTTATCGTGCTGCAGAAGAGGATCCAAAGCTGCCGTTCGATCCTCGTGTCGACGACGACCCCGGAATTCCTCTCCGACGGGTTCACCCGACTAGTCCTCTCCGGAATTCTCCTTGTTAGCTGGCATGATTATGACTTAGTTTATTTCATTATACGGCATTATAAAAAATTCACGTATAGGCCTACTATAAAAAAAGCGGTTTCGCCTAAACTTTTGCGACGCACTGTAAAGTCGGTTTCACAATTAAATCGCCCGCATTAGCCCCAGTAAATCTGGCATGGAAGCGTATACAAGGATCTCCGCTTGCAACGCAGGCGATTTAGCAACTTTCTGTTTCCATTTCATAATTAAATTCGTGGCCGCATTAACAGTCTTCTGATTGGTTCATTCCCAAATGAGATCGACGTCGCACAAAATGGCGTCTCGCAGCGACCTTCGACCTTCGTCCCATTTGAATTGAAAATCCGCCCGCAAAGCACTTGCGGGGAGGAATGCTGGTGGATTCCGCTAATTGTGAAACGGCAGTCCATGCGGGAAGTCTTCGCCTTGTGTTTCGGGCACTGCATCCTCCAACTGTGAGTGCCTATTTTTGGATTGCATATCGATTGAAGGGCGTTTCACATTCAGTGACTTCGTCAAATTGGTGCATTCAACGGGGTTTTGGCTGCTGGAGCTGTTTCACATTTAGCGGAAAGTGGCTTAGAGGCGAGAACGGCACAGATTTTGGAGTTCCGGAATCCTTAAGTGCTTCTAACCCACTTCCGCCGCTCGTGTCGGTCATATTGAATTTCTCCGATAACGCGTTCTCCATGCAGGTGTGCCTCGTTTTCTGTCGGTTTTCCTATACAAGTAAGCGATGTCTAGAAAGCAACAGACTGGATGGAAGAACGCGTTATGGAGTTTCCACTAGCGCCCTGCTTCGTTTCCGCTGAAAGTGAAACTGCTCCGCTTTTCAACATGCGGCTTTGTGATGTCTTGAAAACGCCGGGAATCTGGAATTCGCTTCATGCCGTGAATTCGCTGAATGTGAAACTTCAGTTATACCCCATTTGCACTATAAAACTAGATCGAGTAAATCTAGACACTCTTTTCGGATCCAGTGTTTGCATTTCGGCATTGCTAATCCATTTAGCGAACTCCTACTTTAATCTCGACCCAGATTTTCAAGCCACTGATCGAATAATAATTTGGTTTCGTCTTTGGACCATGAGTCGATCGGTTTCCTGGATGCCGTTTTGTGAAAACTACCGAAGGTAAAGTTGGTATCAGTGGTTGCGGGAAGGAGCGACTCTAGATTGGCAGCATCGACCGAGTTCTCCAATCAGGATTCAGTGAATCGAGTTTGGAGACTGTCAATTTAGTTCGACTCCAGATCGCTGACATTTGCACTTGAAGTTGGCGATCTGGATTCAGCGTGCTAGTACGAACGGGGTATAACGCTAGAAGTTACGCTAAACATATAACAGGTCTATAGATAGAAATGGTCATCGAGCTCCATTGTTAAAATGAAGCTAAAGTTTCTAGCTCCCGATAGGGCGGGAACTCTATTGGAAAGTGGCGCTGCATGTGCAATCGGCCCAAGTGCACCTGCAGCGTCACCCTATCGAGAGTTTGAAACTTTATTTTAATTTCGATGAAAGACTTCACGATCGGTCCTAGTGCGACCTAAGCGGCACTTGGCCAGATCTCTTTTCCTTAGCTTCTCGAAACAATGAAAATTGGTGGAAGCTCGATGACCATATACACTGAGTTAGCAAAACTCATGGGCTAGTTAGTTAATATCTGGTCGGGCCACCTCTGGCCCTGTGGATTGCAGCAATCCTGACTTCAACAGCATCCCAGATATGCTCGATGGGATTCGTGTCAGGGCTCCGGGCTGGCCAGCTCGGTCGTCGGACCTCTCCTGCATGCTCCTCGAACCATTCGCGGACGACATTGGAGCGATGTGGTGGAGCATTGTCATGAAAGATTGCTACGTCGTCAGGGTGTTGAAATGTCAAAAACGGGTGCAGATGGTCTCCAATGAGTTGACGATACCATGGACCATTCGACGTTTGGTCCAGGTTAACCAGAGGGTCCATTCCAAACCAGGAAAATGCACCCCAAACCATCACTGATGCCCCACCACCTGTCGGCGTGCGGGATCCATCGTTTCGTGAGGTCTGTGCCACACACGGTGCCTCCCATCAGCCTGGTACAGTCGATATCGTGACTCATCTGACCATATGACGTTACGCCACTGTTGCAGAGTTCAGGCAAGATGGTTGGTGGCAAATGCACGCTGGAGTGTCCGATGATGCTGGATAAGCATTGCTACTTGTGTAGGGCGACGGCTACCAAACCCGAGGGCATGCAGATTCTGACGGATTGTCCACCGAGAGACGTTTCTTGTGCGGCCAGTATTGAACTGGTCTGTGATTTGCTGCACTGTTGCGCTCCTGTCTCTCTGAATCATTCGTCCCAGGTGTCGCAGCTGGACGCCCGGTATGGTGCCTGTTGTGAACTGTGATGCCTTCATACACCCTGGAGACAGTTGAGCGGGGAAAGCCAAATTCCTGCACCACTGCCGAAATGGAACGTGCCATGCGTCGGGCACCTACTATCATACCTTGTTCAAAAGACGACGTGCCATTTCTGATGAATCACTTATCCAAGCTCTTCCTACAACGTCTAATGGTCCATTCCCAGAATCCGTTACCCCTGTGAATTCGCGAGCCATGCCCATCAATCAATGTGCTTACTATCCCATGAGTTTTGCTAATTCAGTGTATATGTATAGACCGTCTTTTAGACTAATGGTCATTTTCAGAGATGTGGAAGGTCCAGGCACCCAAGTTAGGCATCAGCCCATTTCATGTATGTATTCTTCCTGAAGAGCTATGCCTCGTAGCCTGGTAGCTTTCGTATGACCACGCTATACCATGTCTCTGACGGCTGCTTGCCGGAAGTTATTGTTCGGAAAGCTAACGCCACGTAGGGACGGCTTCTTAATGAAGGTGTAGTCACTGCGTGGCCTTTCAGATATTAGGCCTCCGCATCGCGTATCGTTTCAATGCTTTCCTTCGTGTCGGCGAAAGTTTAACTTTTTAACGCTAGAGGGGGATCATCATAAGAACAACTAGCAGTCAAAAGTTGACAATGCCCCGACACGCGATTCCAAGCCCGATGCGAAGGCCTAATATCTTGAAGGCCACGAGTCGCTGGTACGATGTCTGCGAGTATACAGGAGGTGCCAACAGTGAACCCCAGTGACCTACGATCCTGACTAGGTCGGTGCAACACAGACCGGTTTTCATTCCAAGTCACAAATGTGGTGCGCTTGTTTTCGCCGATTAAGCTCAGAAACAGCGCAATGTCTACTTTTAATGTAAATGTTTGTGGGTTACTGTTAGTCCACCTCTGCTAATGATAATCGGCTTCAATGACGACAGATGGCTTGCTCGTCACGCTATTCCTGATACCTGCCAGTCGCTATTATTAACTTTTCAAGGTCGACTTGTTGCCAGCTTGCCAAGTCTAAATCATTTGTAAGCAACCCTCATGTCGGTACCGGGTGGGCAAGAAATAACGTGAGGTGTTCAGAGCTGGCTAGCGGGAGTTCTATTAGGCCAAATGCAGTACATTTTGGTGTATATACTTAGTGGAACATGCAGTTTCGATTTCTGCAAAATAAAAAATAGTACCAAAAGTCGCCATAGGGGGCGCTTATTTCAAGAAAACAATGAATGAACAAATACCGTAGTACAAACCAAGTTTAGTAACAACAACAATAAACAATGTTTTATTTTCAATAAGAGCACCAGTGTGCTGTTCCGATAGCTGCATGCGCTACACGACATTTTCTACGGCAGCTCGCAGCATATCTGCATTAATTAGTCTGATATGGAACGTTATTTGATCCTTTAAGGTTGAGAGGTCAGGAACATGTGCTTGATACACAAGGCTTTTCAAAAATCACAAGGGTTGAGATCAGGCGACCTGGGTGGCCATACCGTGGGAAATGCACGACTAATTATTCTCGCAAGATCTGCTGCACCTGACGTCCGACGTGCGGTGGCGCACCATCCTGCATAAAAATGGTAGAATCCAGACAACCCTTTTCCTGCAATCGTGGTATGACAAAATTCTCAAGCATATCGGCATACCTGGCAGAATTGACGGAACGAGTCACCGGTCGACGGGGAAGGATTTCTTCAAAAAAGTACGGGCCGACGACGAAAGAAGCAGTAAAGCCGCACCATACTGTTAGTTTCGGCGAATGCATAGGAGTTGGCAGACACACTTGTGGATTTGATGCGGTTGTGGGTATCGATATCACCATTCAAATAAAAATGTGCCTCATCACTCCATATGCATCATCCACTTTCATACGAAGTGCTAAAAATCTCAACGCAAAGTCAGTTCGGGTACGTTCATCTCCAGGAAGCAATTGTTGAACAGGTGGGACTGAGTTTCTAGGGATAAAATGGCAATATCTTATGCAATGTTTTCCTCACCGTCGAATATGGGATATCTGTTTGGCGTGCTATTGCGCGTGCACTGCTGGTACCCTGCACAGTAGTCATCTCATGTTCCACGACAGCAATTGCAACTTCTTCAACGTGTTGCTGCCCGATTCGTTGCTGCCTAGAGTTCCGGTAGATTCAAATCGTTCAATCATTTTCCGTTAAGTTAGTTATGCTCGTCGGTCCTCTTCGTAACGTTTTCAATCGCCGGAATTCACGAAGGGCAGCACTTGCATTGTCGCCCTTCTGATAAAACAACTTGACTAATAACTAGTGATGTCAAGATCCAGCGAAAGGATCTGAAATCCGGATCCGGGATCCGAAATCCGGATCTGATATCAGAGATCTGAGATCCGGATACGGACCCGGATCCGGATATTTCTAGATCCGAATCCGGATATTATCAGATCCGGATCCAACGGACATCACTACTAATAACGCCCGGTCAGGCAGAGTAAGCGTCATCGTGAGGCCATTCGCTCGTGAATGATGGGAAATCCTCAGCCTTGCATTTTA
>JAHWFO010049271.1:7414-53849 GCA_023313115.1 Rhysida immarginata
TAATGTTAGGCTTATTGTTAAAAATGGCTGATTAATGTTAGGCCTATTGTAAAATGACTATATTATGTTAGGCCTATTGTTAAAAATGGCTAATTAAAGTTAGGCCTGTAGTTAAAAATGGCTAATTAAAGTTAGGCCTATATTTAAAAATTATGTGAATGTGGTTAGGATTAAAGGTATTGCCATTGTTTATTTAAACCAAGTGCAAGTAAAAGTAAAATATTCAAATTTAAAATTACATCTGCGTCACAGCTAAAGCTCCTTGGAATGCTTAAAACACTTTTTCCGAAAATGCTTTGAAACAATCATTTTTCTCTCCTGACGTTTATTGTAACTTTGATCTAGCAGTGGAGAGAACATTGGGCCTAGTAGTTTAAAACATTTAGACGTGCGAGCATTTCATTTCTTATTTCGCGCGTTTTTGGAAAGATTCGTGTAGTGCTGCAATCGAATACGTAAATTTACATGCAGTTTTCGCCATTGCTGTATATAAAAATATTACTGTAATATTAAACAACAAATTTTTATATTCTTCTTTTCAGCGTATTTGAAAATCGTTTTACGAGTTATATTCTTGTTTTATAATCACCCTGTATGTCTTTTGCGCTGGTTAAAGTAGTTTCCTAATTCGCAGATTGGGACTATCTTTCCTGATGACGTATATTCATTCAAGTATAACTCAAGAATGGTTTATGAGGGTTTATCCTACGCCATATCTCAGATGTGTAAATTATTGATGAAAATAGGAAAGAAACTTCCATACCTTGAACTCAAACCTCCCGTTGACGCCCTAACCAAGTAGTTAGTAAGTTTGAAGATGATCGAATTTTTTTCAATGGTAAAAAAACTAATGATACCATTATGGTTCCTTTGGAAATTTTCCGTGCTAAGATATGGCTTGTAATATATCAAACAGCTTGGAACGACATGAAATAAATGTTTTCAACGTGGAAGTTTCCCTTTCTGCTTTATGAAAAAGGTTGGCCACAATAATATTTCCGTTTTAAATTACTTCGATTAGACACGATTTTTGTAATTCTTATAATTTGTAATTTTCATCATACGATCCTAAGACCGTTATATAGAGCATTAATCAGAATCATCAAGTTCATTTCGAGAGTTACATCTCGGTATTTTAGACTTGGTGAACATTAGACGTTTTAAGTTTTAGGCAGAATCATTTTTTATAAAAAAAAAAATAATAATTTCTTAAATCATCCTAGAATTCATTTGTTGAGCATTTTAAGTCTGTCCGAAATTTTATTACCTTCCTCTAGACATTATGATTAGCGTCAGTGTTCGGGGTTTCCCCTTGAAAGATCGCGCACTTCACTGAATATTAAATTTCATTCGGAGAGGCCCTCGGGTGTTTTATGACAGGAGACGAAATTTATTCCTACGAAAGCCGTATGTTGCCCGTTCGTAATGGTCACCCACCCTCACTTATTTCGCTGGGTAATATTATCGTGAAAAAACATTTTTCGCCTTCCTTCTGTTCATATCCTTGTGAATCACAATCTTATGAAATATTTAATGCCGGCCTTGATGAATGGCGAGAATGCATTGGTGAGGGTAAGAAAGCAGGAAGCTTCTAGTCTCGGCTATCAATTAGACAGGCTTTTGTGGAAAGTGGATTAAAATTTAAAATTAAAGAATATTGATATATATTAGTCTTTCTGTGTTTATTCTTCTATTTTTCTTAATATCTATTACAGTAGATTTAATAATACTGATTTGCTGATGATGACAGATTCTGTTTAAGATGTCCTATAAAAATAAAAAAATAAACATTTTAGGAAAATGGTTTGTATAAAATAAAATAAAAGAAATTTAATATATGTTTATTTTTTAAATTATTCTAATATTATAACCTTTTATCAATCTGATCTCTACATTCATAATACAGTAATATATATAGTGAAATAAAGCCTTTTTTTTTTGGTCCTATAAAGTCTTGTTTACAGAGCTTTATTATTATTATTTATTATTATTTAAAATTTAAAAGATAAATTAAAAGATGAACCCACGGGTGCCTGTATGGTCAAAGAGACCGAGGGTAGGCCACTGGGGGTCATCAAACATTAATTACAAAAAACAAATCAAACAAACAAAAATACAATTTTGAAAGGATTGGCCTAGAGACTTGAAATTTTGTATACACGTAGGCACTATACGGAGGACTGTGCGAAAAATATAGCGTATCCTCTAGGGTAGCTCGGGGCCCTTGTATGAATTTCATGATCCCTTTTTTATCTTTTGAACAAAGAGGCCTAAAATCCTGAAATTTCGTAAATTTGTAGTGAGGTTCTAAAAAATAAAACCAATATACAAGAAAAGTGATATAAGCCTCTAGGGCCCCGCCGGAGGTCCCGAGGCCCCGAATACAATTGAGGCTATAACATTTGAACGGAACGACTTAAGAACCTGAAAGTGTGGTACTAAAAAAGTATGCAAATATTCAAAAAAAGTAATATAGGCCCCAGCAGAGCCCCAGAGGCCCCAAACACAAGCAAAGCTACAACTTTTAAACGAAATGATCTAGAAAGCTGAAATTTTGTTTAGTTATAAAATTAAATTTAGCTAATATACACTAAAAACTGGTATAAGCCTCTTGGGTCTCGATAGGGGCCCTGAAGCCCCATCACAAATAAAGCTATAACTGAATTTTTGCATATTTTTAGTGTGTTACTTAAAAGTTTAGCTATTATACACTAAAACTTATATAGTCCTCTGGGGACCTGGCAGGGGCCCTAAACACAAACAGAGCTATAAAGTTTGAAAGAAAATGCGCAGAAATCTGAAATTTTGTATACTTGAAGTAGATTACTAAAAAATTTAGAAAATATACACTAAAAACTGATTTAAGTTTCTTAGGTTTCGACAGGGGCCCTGAAGCCATAATCATAAATCAAGCTATAACATTTGAATAAAAATGCCTAAGAACTTGAAGTTTTGTATTTTTACAGTGCGTTACTTAAAAATTATAGACAATACACAAGGAGACTGATTTAGGCCTCGGAGACTATGGCGGCTTCAAATACAATTGAAGCTATAACATTTGAACGGAAAGCCTAAGTCTCTTGGTAGGGGCCATGAGGCCTTAATCTCAAATCAAGCTATAAATTTTAAACCAGAAGTCCAGAAACCTGAAATCGTTTATATTTATAATGCGTTGCTTAAAATTTTAGCTATTACACACTAAAACTGATATAGTCTTCTGATTTTTCTCTTTCAGCAGCCATTGTATTTGAAAAATTTGTGCCTCTCCACTTTTTATAGTCACGAGCCGCTACTGCTCTTAACATTTTGATGCTTAAAAAATCCTTATATCGTTGGATAACGATGCCTTAACTAATTTTTTGTTGTCTTTGCTGCATGTCAAGATGCATTGTCTTGCTAGAAGACAGATTGTCTGTGAGATTACGTTGCATGAATGGAAGAAGATGAACTTGTAGCTCTTGGTAGTTACTGGCATTTATGTGTCCACTGAAAACAGCTAAATTGGTTTACAAATATAAGCAAAAGCGCCTCAGGCCAAAAAAGAGACCACCTTCATCAACCTGCTTTGGTAAAAAAAAAAAACGCTCTTCTCTTCTTAAGTTATACCAATAAAGTTGACGACCATCGGGATTTTCCAAGAATTACAAAAGGAAAAAATCAGGGGGTGATAAATCTGTCGAGCGAGTGGTGGGGGGCTACAATCTTCCTCTCGCGTTATCTGAAAAATGTGGTTTATGTGAATAGTCCATACACCATTGCTGAGCTGAAAACAGCCATTTCTAATATCAATATTTCGCAGAGTCTCACGAAATCTGGCAAAACGAGCACGCTTTTGTTATTCGCGAAAGAGGACGTCATTTCAAACATTCATTGTAACACCTAAAGTTTGTCTGCTAAAACTGAAAGCCAACATTTCAACTAATCTCTGCGATACTTTACTTCCATTTAAATTCTTAAACTGGTATTTTTGCGGGCAGCTAAACATTAATGCGCGCGACTTTAAACTCGCCCTGTATTTTTAATAAATCTTATTTTTATAGAAAAAAAATAGTGAGTAAATATGAACAAAAAGCCACTTTGGAAGTGTTTCTAATTTTTTACATGACTATAAAGCGGAAATCTCGCAAACTATACTAATAAGCAAAATCCGATAACAAATTATTCTCTCATATTTAGTTAATCCTGATTTATTGAATAATTCGCATTTACTATTAAAGTAATTGCTTTCCTGTAATTTCACAGGCATCGGTTTAGCATCTAAATGAAAGACAATTACGTATAAAAAGTGATTAATAGAAAATCAATTTCAGAAATCAATTTTGTTAGAACGCGGCAATGTCAACCGATTTTTGGATTTCCGTTTCTGTTTACATCGCTTGATTTTGGAATTAAATAGACCTTGGACCATTAGTCTTTCAGTAGCAGTAATTTAATGTTATAAATTTACAAATTTCTTACCAGTAAGAGACAATCTGCGCTTTGTTCTTAAAAATCCTCTTCCAGATCATAATAATCCAAATAGTGCAAGTCTCTTCGACCAGAATGTTTTGTTTCGTCATATTCCTCTTTAAACAACTTTTTTTCAATAGCATTGTCTTCTTTTTCTTCTTCAGCTATTTCTTTCACGTAATTCTCCTTTTTGATGGCTTTACTTGGCATCACGCTGTATATAAAAACTGTGATAATTAAGGCAACGAAAATCGCTAAAATTGTGAATTTCATGTTAGGCTTCCACTTGGAACTTGATTTTTTTTTCTGATATATGTTTCATTCCATGCAAAGATTTCAGAGTTTCTGTAGAAAGCGCAGACGATAATGTTGAAGATCTCAACACCTGCTCAAAATAAGGGAGCAATTTTGAGGGAAATTGCTGAGGTAGTTTTTTCATTTCAGAAGAGAAAATTATAGTCTAACTTGTTACTCAAGCTTATTTTTAGATTTTTATGAGATATTTCATTTCATACAAATTATATGTGCGGTTTAGTCTGAATCTTTCTTATATTGCTCCAGCTTTGTCTATTGATCTACAGGGTGGTCCATAAGTCTGTCCCCCCCTTTTATTTTTTGAACCGAAGCAGATATGTCAAATTTGATGAATCCAATGAATAGGAAGTTGTGGGTGGCCTATCCCATGGTGCACTTTTCATCATCCCAAATATGCAAATTAAGACACATTCAAAATTTATCTCAAAAACCGTAAGAGATAGAGAAAAAACCCAATTGCAAACTTGTTCAGCATAAAAAAACAAACAAAACAAAAAAAAATCATCCAAATCGGACCAACCATTCACCCACAATCAGGTAGTGAACTGTTTGTAGCTTACAAACAGTCACACTGCACAAGGAAAACTGAATGTTGATGTTTCCACCATGTAAAGCATGAAAATCAAAAAATTAACATAAATTACCATACCTACATTCACTTTCATGCGGAAAAGCAAATAAAAGGCATGTTCCAGCACACAGAAGACAGAACAATTCCAGGATGGCAAGCTACACGTGATTGTGGGTGATTGGTTGGTCCGATTTGGATGATTTTTTTTTATTTTGTTTGTTTTTTTATGCTGAACAAGTTTGCAATTGGGTTTTTTTCTCTATTTCTTACGGTTTTTGAGATAAATTTTGAATGTGTCCTAATTTGCATATTTGGGATGATGAAAAGTGCACCATGGCCACCCACAACTTCCTATTCATTGGATTCATCAGAATTGACATATCTGCGTCGGTTCAGAAAATAAAAGGGGGGGACAGACTTATGGACCACCCTGTATTGTTTACACTTACTGACCACTTTAGGAAAATTCCAGAATGAAGATCTTATAGTCAATAAAATTTGCCAAGTTTGTCTTTAGCGCAATTTCCTTATGTAAGCTAAATTAATCCATTTTGGTGGTTTTCAAAAATAATCATATTTTTCCACAAAAATTTGTTTACTCTGTCGAATTGAATTCGATAATATCCTTATTTCAATAAAGATCTGAAGGATTCTGGGAAGTCTTCAATGGAAATGAGACCTTAAGACACAGATCAATAATTTACAAAATTCATTTTTTTAAAACTTAATTTTTTTTAACAGAATGTTTTTCCCTACAATAAAAATTATAAAGAAATTTTATTGGTATTATTATTAAAATTAAGAAAATATTAAGAATTTAGATTTGAAAATATTTTTCAAAAAAAAATAGAGAGCAAAATTGCCAAAAATGCAACCATCGATCTTCCAAGAGGAATCGTTTATAAGTGGGGACAAACAAGAAAATAAGAAAAGTGAGATTCGGGGCATCACGTGACCCGAGGCAGCGTCATGCATTCGCTTCCTCTTTCAATCCAATCACTGAATCGATTTTGAAGCATGTGTTTCTGGCCAAAACTGAAGGAGGAGGAAAAAAAAATTGATTTCGTTTAGTCTCTTCTATTAAGGCATTAAACACGTATTTTTCAAAGGAATGGAGCTTGGAATGAAATTCGTTTATTCTGGAAAACAGACGCTCCTAAAATAGTTTTATTTCACCGAAAGGTTTCGCATTTCAAATTTGTTTAAATTAAAAAAAAAACATTATTGTGGAATGTCTATATTGTAATAGAAGAGAATTGCTGCCGGAGGCAAACAATCTAAGATGTCAATTCATTTTCTGTTATGAATTGGTTTAAGAATTTTACATGAGCATCTGAAAATCGATATATCTCTGATCCTTAAAGATACGAAAGGAAATCAGTAAGTAAGTTACAAATGAATATAAAACCTGAAATAATGGGGCAAGTGCCTCACTGTACAGGGAGATTATGCGGAGAAATAGAAGTAGTTTTCAAGTCAGTACTCTTATTTGTTTCATTTCTATATCCATTTGTAACTTACTTACTGACTTCCCCTCTTACGCTGCGCATTTCATGTATTAGCTGGCTTGCCTGTATTAGAGATTGCAAGCAAAGAAAATCCTTCAATACGAAGGTTGGTAATTTAATAATGATAACAAAGTCACAGGGGCTAAGAGTGATACAGCATTTCCCAATCTCATTTTGCGAACAGGTTACAGACAACACCAGCCACGTCAAAACGGGCATTGTCATGGAGGATAATGGGTGGAGTGGTCAGAAAATGACGCAGTTTCTTCTGTAGGGCTTCACGAATGTTGTGCTAAGAAATGTAAATACAGAGGATTGTTAGGATTCTATGATAGCAAGTTATAGAGTGCCAGAAAAAGAATACCCCTTTCGAGCGTGTTCAATCTGGTAGCCCTGAATCGCAGTTTCCACTGCAGGAGGCTGGAATGCAAAACACCAAGATCAATTCGCAACCACCCCTGTTGACACGCTTTCCAAACATCCTCCCTGTTCGCAGTTGTCTTTTTCCGAGGACCCGTTTAGGATGGCCAAGACTACATTATTTCATAGGCGATGCGTCCGGAGACTTGACGAGTATGTCGCAGAACGGAATGGAGCGGATTCTGGTATATTCTTGCAAAAGGTTTTCTTTATTAATAGGGAGTTTATTATTTAGTATCATAAATTGAAAGTGAATAAACATTTTCCCGTTCGCTTTTCACCCAACGATAAATAAGAGACAGAGAATAGGTACCGAAAAGATACCCTTAAAAATTTTTTATTGCATAGATATAGGATGTAATATATCAAACAACTCGAAAGGTCGTGTCATGAATGAATACAATGAGTTATTAATACTGGTCAAAATTGGTTTAGTAGTACGTGTTTGAATGGTACCATAATAGTACCATTGGTAACTTTCAATGCTAAGATATGGCATATAATACAGGGCGAGTCAAAAGTCGCAGTACATCCTGTTTTTTCGAAAACCTTGCTGGAATTGGGAAATCTGAATACTTCAGTAACGTATGGGTGAGGTGGTCTATCTTTTAAGGTATGTACCGAACATGGCCGCCATCTTGAAATCGACCATCTTGAATCTAAGTCAAGTTTTTTAAATGGAAGGGAGATCGTGTGATATATCAAATAACATCAGCATTTTCTGACAATTTCATTCCTGTAAACAGATTTGAAGTAGCAGTTATGGTTCAAAAGTTACAACGCATTGTTTCATTATGTCGCAGATAACTGAAGGTGACTTTGACTATGGAGGAGAAAATTGAGGTCATTTTGATGTCATAGCTGCATATTTTAACAACCAGAACCCAGAAAGACCTCAAATTTCACACAACACTGTCAGTTGCTTAATTAAGAAATTCCGAGAAACTGGGACTGTGGTGACAAGGCACGGAGTGGCCGTCCAATAAGTGCTACTGATGAGACAACCTCAACAATGGTTTTGGCGTCATTCGTCAAGAGCCCACAACACAGCACACGACGTTTTTCAGCAGAATGTGAAATCAGCCAGTCGTCGATCGTACGAATCCTTCATGTTCATCAATGGCATCCATTCAAGATTCATATACTCTAGCACCTAGCAGAGGATGACCCAGACAGACGTATGCAGTTTTGCACTTGAGCCCTAGAGCAACATCGACAAGATCCCTCTTTTGCACAAGGTATCTTGTTCAGTGATGAGGCAAACTTTTATGTCAGGCAAATATTATGGTGTGGTGTGAAAAATGGGGTACTCGTGTAATTGGACCCATTTTCATTGACCAGAACCTAAATGCTCAACGCTACATGGGAATGCTGCAAGAAGTGGCGTTTCCCTCACTTCTGAATGAAGATGGCAGCTTTCCCTCTTACTTTCAACAGGATGGGGCTCCGTCACACAACTGTGCTGATGTTCGTCAGTGGTCAGATGTTCAATTTCCTGGTCATTGGATTAGCCGAAGTGGTGCTGTGGAATGGCCACCCAGATTACCTGTTCTCACACCACTTCACTTCTATCTGTGGGGTCATTTAAAGCTACTGTATATGCAGAAAAAATCAGAAACAGACACCATCTCCAGCAACGCATTGAAGAAGCGTGTGCCAGCATTTCTGCAGAAATCCTTCTGCGAGTGCATGACTAATGGATTCAGCGCCTTGAAATGTGCCTTGACCAAGAGGGACACCATGTTGAACACATTAAATGACTGTCCTTTATGGAGAACAGTCCAGCCTGTAATTCCAAACAAAATGTGTTGTAACTTTTGAACCATAACTGCTACTTCAAATCTGTTTACAGGAATGAAATTGTCAGAAAATGCTGATGTTGTTTGATATATCACACGATCCCTGTTCCATTTAAAAAACTTGACTTAGATTCAAGATGGCCGATTTCAAGATGGCGGCCATGTTCGGTACATACCATAAAAGACAGACCACCTCACCCATACCTTTTGACTCACCCTCTATATATAACAAATTGTAACGTCTATAGCAATTAATATCCGTAGCTAATTGCTGTTAAGACCAAATTGCTCATGGGTTTAAGATTATCAATATATGAATTCTGTTAGACATATTGTTATCAAAGCTAATTGCTGGTAGCTAATTGCTCGCTTCAACATTGGATGATTATGTAGAAACGCTTTAGCAATTGATGAATACACAGTACGGTTCAACAATTAACGCTCATTCGTTTAACATTATCGCAGGAATGCTTATAAATTAAATGCTTGTAAATTAAACAACTTTCATTTGCCCGAATGCATAACGAATTACTACACTCTCCATTTAACCTTTCAGTCAACCTCTTTTTAGGTTAGTGTAATTATTTAGGTATTTAGAATTCAGTTCTCATATTTATATAGTTTTCTCTAAAGTTTGAAATTGAAAAAAGTCTTTTAATATATTAATTTTGTTCAATTCTTTCGTGAAATTTTTGAGCATTTTGTTGTACACTTGTTGAAAAATGAACTTCCTAACTATTGATTTGGAATGGAAAGTCATGAAGAAATTTCGTTCTCGTCGAAAGAAAATATTTAATTGCTGTGTAAAAGGAAGTGATTAACGATCTAAATTAAGAACAATTAAAAAAGATTTATTGATTAATTGGCTTTAAAAATTGTCTGACGATACATCATTGTGATATGCAATAACTTGCTAATGGTTCGTAATTGGAGAATCTATTCAGGTATTTTTCTCTCTGTATTCACATCTGCCTCTCTAAATCTTGACAAACATTTTTCATAATTAGCGCGTGCCAAAAATTAAAAAAAATTTTTTATTTACTTTTTAAATTAAAACGGGTACCCACGTCGATAGTCTCTATCAAACAAGGGTTCCTGCGTAAAATTAATGGGAGAGGAGTTGAAATTTTTCCCAAAGAGCGACGTGAATGACTCATTAATTAAATTATTGGAAAGTTTTTGCTGATAAAAACTGACAGCTGCTGAAATGCCTTCAGGGAGACAATTAGAAAAACGCTTCATAAAATGCTTTGTTTTTACGGCCTAAAGTTCTGATGTGACAGCCCCTTCATCACTCCGGAGTAATCTGATTATTTTTCATCGCAAAAATGTTGATTTAGTGAATAACTGACGCTCACTGAGCAATAAAAGTCGCAACTTTAATTTCTAGTTTTACGCCATTCAAGCATTTCCCTATCGACGTGTTGAAATGTAAATTGAGCTCTTCACCGTTACTAAATGTAAATGAAGGACTGGTAAACCAGTTATTCTGTGTAAGGGAAAGTCTGGAAAATTCATTTAGGGATAAAGCTATCAAAATAACAGACAGTATGTATCTACGTCAGTAAAGAACTCTCTGGCAGTATTTGCTATGTATTCAAGTTCTAATTTTGGTTTGCTGAAATTTAGAAGTTCCAAATGAGGCTCACTTTAAGTTTAATAAAGTTCAATTTTTTTGTGATATTAAAATTTGTAAATATATATTAATTAGGATAAATAACACTCCTTTAATTAAATGAAGACAAATAAATTAGAATAAATATAAGAGAAACAATGAAAAAGTCACCCAATTGATACAGTAAAAGTTGAAGGACGAAAACATAAATGGAATGCAGGACTTGTGGAGAAACTCGGATGAAATACAGAGGAAACACAGAAGAAACGAAGATCTAGTGAAGAAATGTTACACGGACACAGGGAAGCACATTGAACTATTGAACTTAATAAATTTTTTGTATTCATTTTATTACATTAATAAAATCCTAAATTAAGTTTAGCTAAAAGTTGACACGCCATTCATTGACTGTAAGGCGGTACGAAGTTCGCCGGGTCAGCTAGTACAGTATAAAAAAGAATAAATACAATATAAAAAAATTAATATAACATTAATAAATATAGACAAGGAAAATAATCATAAGATAAATATAATATTTCAAACATGGTGATTATAAATTAAAAAAATTTAAATTAATAAAAATAATAAACATAGAGATATTAATCAGCAAGTCTAGGTAAAGAATCATAAGATAAGTGTTTATTTTTAACAATCGTTTGTTTATATTGATTATAACTCATAAAATTTAGTTCGATTTTATCAGACATGACGTTACAAGATTTAAACATTCTATAAAAAGGGAGATTGCTTATAATGTTTTTTTTTTGGAAAAGGTAAATAAAATATTGTTGTTTATAGGTACACGTATATTAACTGAATTTAGAAATTTTGAAGTATAAATTATATTACGGTATAATTTATAAAGGTAATAGAGATCACGTCTGTTAATTAATCTGTCACACTTAAAAACATTTCGGAGATAAGTATTAGACACATATCTGTTATTGTTAAGAAAAAAATACGATGAAAAAGTCTAAAAAGTGTGCGTAAGAAATCTGACTGTACTTTTTCTAAACAATTGCAATTTTGCATGGTAAGGAGACCAAATAACAAAGACATATTCTAATGTAGATCTGACTAAGGTATTAAAAACGATAATGAAAGTCAGCATTATTAAAACTTTAGGAATTTCTAATGATAAAATAGGAAGCTCGATAGGCCTTAGAAGTTATAAAATTGGTGTGATCAACAAAGCTTAATTTGGAATTAAAGGTGACACCTAGCTCCTTAGTAACTGTTTTTGTGGTGATATAGAACCATTTAATGTGTAATTAAATTTACAAACCTTCTTGAGGGTGTCTGTAATATAAACATCTTCTTGAGGGCAAACATTTTGTTTTGATTACACCGTTGTCCAATTGAATGAAGGTCAAGTTGCAAATTTTGGTAATCAATAGAAATATCTGGGAGGATTTTACCACTTCAGGAATATCATTAATAAATATAATGAATAGTAAAGGCCCTAAACTAGACCTCTGAGGAACCCCTGAAGAGGAGACAAAACTAGGTGAAAAAATATTATTTATAACAGCATAATTAATCCTGTTAGTTAAGTATTAAAAAATCCATTTGACATAACAAGGGTTTAAGTCATGAGTTGTGAGTTTTTTGATTAAAAGTCAATAATCAACTTTATCAAATGCATATTCGAGATCAATATAAACCATATCGACTTGTTCATTTTGATTAATACTGTCTCCGTCAAGAAGATTTGAAACAGTTGAGCGACCTCTCATGAAGCCATATTGACAAGAAGATAAATTGGGAGAGACAGATAAAAATAGTTTTTGATAAACTAAATATTCAAAAACTTTAGCAGGGAAGCTAAGAATTGAAATCGGTGGTAATTTTTTACATCATTTTTATTACCTTTATTTTTGTATATAGGAACGACCTTACTTTTTTTCCACACATCAGGAAAGATGCCCGTATAAATGGAGAGATTAAAAATCAAATAGAAAAGGCAAACAAAAAATTTACAACACGCTTTAAAAATATTGTAAAGTCCGGTTGATTTCGTATTTTTAACTTTGTTAATTGCCTCGGTTATTTCAGCTTGAGAGAGAACAGTTGAATTGAATTGGATGTTTTCACGTAATCCTGATACGTATACATTTTAGGAAAAGCGTCCTTAAATTTATTATTGTTATCAATGGAAGAAGCATTAAAGACTGATTTTAAGTTCTTAGCAAAAGCAATTACAATGTCATTTAAATTTTCCAAAACTTCATCAAAGTTAAACATGGTGCTATTAAAATGCCTGGTATGAGACATTTTTAGCTTATTAATTACCTTCCAAAACACTTTGGGATTATGTTTGATATGATACTGAGCGTTATGTATATAACTTTTAAAATCTTGCTTAATAAGTTTCTTCGCTTTAGCTCTCAATACAGAAAATTCTTCTCTGTCATGAGGAGAATTAGATTTCTTTATTCGTGATCTTATTAGAACCGATAGGTACTTACGTTTTCACAATGTGCGTGTGTCTGTTTGTTGGTGCTCTAGCTTTCGAACGCTTCCGAATTTTCGACTTCCGCTTTCGCCATTCGACAACTTAAGGAAATCGGAAGACTGAGTTTGTTGGTAGAAAAAAATCGGTGAACTACTTCCGGTTCAAAAAGTCAAAAATAATATAGGGGACCACGTTTTTTACTATACAATTCCATGTACAAATGGCCTGTGCACTGCCAAATGCTGTTCTCCCTTTGGCATTCCATAGCTAAAGCAGAGAAAAGGCTTGTGAATTAAGTGAAAACACGTGATGGTCTTCCTTGATGGTCAATATCAGTCAGAACTGGTTCAAGGGTATGTGGTTTAGTGGTACCATTATGGAAACTTTCAATGCTAACATATGGCATGTATTATATCAAACAGCTTGGAATAACATGCCATGGTTGAATATTAACGTAAAATTAATTACTTTTGAAATTATGGTTCAATGGTATATGTTTCATGGAACCATTATGATTCAGTGGAAACTTTCAAAGCTCAGATTTGGCATGTAAAATATCAAACAATTTGGAATGACGTGTCATGAATGAATATAACATAAAATTAATTATTTTCGAAATTGGCTCAAACGCACCTGGTTTCATGGTACCATTATGGTTCATATTAAACTTGCAATGCTAAAATATGGCATGTAATATATAAAACGACTTGGAATGATGTCTCATGAATGAATATGACGTAAAATTAATGATAGTCGAAATTGGTTCAAAGGCAGTGGTTTAGTGAAACCATTATGGTTGATTGGAACTTTCAAAGCTGAAATATGGCATGTAATATATCAAATGGCTTGGAATGATGTGCCATAATTGAATATAACGTAAAATTAATGATACTCGAAATTGGTGCAAAGGCACCTGGTTTAGAGGAAATACTCGTTAACAGCATTACGAATAAAATCCAAAAGTTGATATTGCAGAAATGCTGGTTCTAGTTCATCTGACACCAATCAACATTAATGTGTGGCCAAACTGCTCCCCAGACACGAACCATATTGAACGTTTATGGGATGTATTGGGCAGGGTCTTCAGCCACTTGTGGAGTCGATGCCAAGTCCATATACAGGGTGCGTAAGGTATTTGAGGACACACCTTCGTTTGGCTACTGCTGCATGTAAATGAAAATTGTATGTCCTTTCCGTTTCCGGAAAGAAAAATGGCGGACCATCATGTAACACAAATCATGAAGAGACATGTAGTAATCTTGGCAATAAAGGCAGAGCACAGCGATTTAGAGATTCCACTATTTCTAAAGGTCGCAAGATCATTCATCCACAAAGTGCGGAAGGAGTTGGAGACCGAAGATGACAATGTTTAACCAGTAGCAAAGTGTAAAAAGCACGCCTCACGCTCTGACATCATCAGGACACCTGAAATTATTCATCAAGTGCAACAGGCCATCGATGACAATCCGAGAACATCCATGAGGTCACTTGTCAAAGATCTCCATGTGTCGGAAGAAACAGATATGCATTCCATGAAAACATCAGATATCACTCGTATATTATGCGAAGAGGTCCGTTTATGTCAGACAAAACATGGGAAAACCGCCTTCTCAGATCGAAAAGGCTCTTAAACAAGCTGAAAAATCCGTGTGAAGCTGGTTTGCTGTGGATTTTCTCCGATGAAAATAACTTTGACCAGGATCAGAAGGGGAACAGAAGAAATGACAGAAGAAATGACCACGAGTCAGGCACACGAAATTTCCAGCAACTGTCATGGTTTTAGGGGTAGGGGTTGTCAGCAGTGAAGGACATGTGATACCTCCACACTTCTTTCCCCAAGGCCTTAAAGTTAACTCTGCGGTCTGCGTTAAGCCTTGGATAGACACGATACGCAACGGAAGGCCTTAAGTGTTTCTGCAAGACTCTGCCCCAGCACACAAGTCTCGCATGACAGAGGAATGGATGACCGACAACTTCCATGATCACGTAACCCCTAACCTTTGGCCTCCTAACTCCTCTGATCTGAATTCGTTGGACTACTACGTACGGAGTGTTGTAGAGAGTGAGGTGATGACCATTTGATTCGCGCATGTCGACGGTTTCGATCTCGCATTGAAGCAGTTATAGAAGCTGAAGGCGGATTCATTGAATAGCCATAAACAAGAAGGTTTCTTGTGTATGCTCATAATATGTTTCGATAATAAAGTTATTATCTCAATTTATACTTCTGTTTTCCTTCTTGACGTGAATCTGTCTTCAAATAGCTTACGCACCCTGTATATTATAGTTTTCCGGGGGGGGGGGGGGGGTGACAGCAGTGGTATTCATCCACATTTTCTTTTTACGTCGTGTATCGAGAAGTCTTATAGCGTTAGATTTAGTTGCACGTTTGCTTGTAGGTAAAATAAATGCTGCGCTTAAGTAATCATTACTGAATAAAACCTCCTGGTCTACGGAGGTTTATTCTGTTTGTAATCAATATATTTCGATAAACCGTTATCGACAGAGTTCATTATGAATCAAGACATTCATCATAAATTCATCATCATCTACAAACAGAACGAAGAGCAATTTTCAACATGGGTTGCCAAACGGTTGTTAATCTCTGCAAAATGTCTGGCCAAAATGCCTTCCTTCTGGATAATGGAACGGAAATATCATAGTCATTTTCACTAAGCATTAATTCCACTCTTCAACTGAAAACGATAAATCAAGAAGCAGATCACCGAGTCGCACTTATTATGATGATGGATCGCATCCTACATTTCACTCGATGTATTAAGTGCACGGGTCTGAATGATTCCAGTCCAACCATTGATTGTAAGCCCGTTGCGGATTTTCACTCATTTCAAACAGCACTCATCTGCGACGAATCATTTATTTTAACCTTTCGTATTAATTTTTTGAATGGTGTCTTAAAAGGGTCTGAAGAGACGTTGCTTAACCACTTCTATAAATATGAATTGAATGTATATTAAAATATTATATCTTATTTTTAAAATATAAGTTTAAATTTTTTTTTAGTTTTCTTCCCAACGACGAAGTGATCCACTCAATAATTGTTACACTCGTTACGTATTCGTCTGATCCGAAGCTATATCCTGGGTCATTTATATTTTCTTTCTCAATATATTTAGTATTGTAAGTAAACGGAGCTGTGGGGACCCCATGTTCATATGACAAAAAATACTTCTAAGGACCTCTTCTATCATCTCCCAAAAAATCTGTACTCAATTCAAAAACACCCTGTATATAAAATGCTAAATCCTCCTGCTCCGTGCCCGTTTCCATAATGACGAGCAACAATACAAGTTTCATTGTTTCCAACAAATGAAAAAAACACTGATTGTTAAAATCCAAAAATCGCAACTGACGAAAAAGACTATTAAAAAATTTTACATTTTTCATAGGCTACGGTTCAAAAATATACTGTCGTCATAAATTTAACTATATACATGTATTGACATTTAAAAATAGCACACTAAAATAAATAAATAAATAAATCAAATTAAATCTTAATTAAGTAATTTTAAATTCATTACATGCATTCTTATTTTTTAATTTAAAAAAATAATAACATTCAAATAAAACATTTTGAAATTGATTAACAATTAGCCTTTTCACGTGTCGACAAGTGGCGCTACTTGTGCATGCGCAATGAACGGGTTGTTGGCAAAAAACGAAAAAAGTGCTGGCCGATTATCATTTTTTGATAATCGAACTTATGGTAATCGAATATAAGAATTACTCGATTAATAATCGATTTTATTAAAATTTTATTTATTTATTTATTTATTTTTGGTATTGGCATGTTAGCTGGCAAATTAGCATTAAAATTACCAGTTTTATCTACATTTACAAGATATTCGTTATTCGCTACTTTACGTTTTGGTGGCGCAGCCCTTGTGGCATTTACTTGAACGGAGCTAAGTAGGATTCGCCTTAGTTTAAATAAGGCTCAACACGTTGTTGCAGCTAAAGAAATAAAAGGAAAAAGTAACAAATACTGCTATGTTTAAGGCTGCAAATCAAAAACGATGTTACATGCAGTAAGATTATATTTTTTTCCCAAAAAAATAAAGCTTTTAGAAAAAGTTGCGAAGTAAATCTCGTACAATGGGGAAAAAATCCACAGATACAATGAGTATCAACACAATTTTTTTCCATCAACACTTGTAAGCAGAAATTAGCAATTGTACGGTAAAAGATGGAAAATATTTTAACATACACTACTAATAAAATGAAACAATATTTATTTATTTATTTTAATAAAGTTAAGATAAAACTACGCCCAGCTGGGACCAGTATGGTCACTGACCACCGAGTTAGGTCCCAGCGGGTGCGACAATATAACAAAATACAAGTAAAAATTGGTTGGTTAACAAAATAACACTTAAATGTTAACAAAAACTAAATTAGTAAGATGAGAACAAAGGCCATGTGACATATAACAATCGCAAACTGTAATGAAGTTATCTATAATTTCGTTATGTTTATCTTATTCCTTACTTTTCGACATAAAAATAACTATAAGAATTTTGAATATTTTATGTTTATCCCATAAAATATTCAAAATTTGTTTTTGAAGTTTGTTTCACGTTTACATGCACGTTATTTTACGGTAAATCACTATCATTGTTAGCTGCATTTGATAACTTTATTTTGTTTGTGTGTTCTACAATATTTTTTTAATAAATGAAAATAAATATTTTATGTACCCTAAGAAAGGTTTACAGTGCTGGAAAATGAATTAGCAAATGAAGTTCTCATGTCCATACCAAACAAAGGAAACTACTTACAGTGGGGAAAAGAATTGATTTGGAATCAAGGGCATCTTGAAAGATTTCCTACAAAAAAAATAACATCAACATCACTTTATTATAAAATTTAGCCCATTCACTGTACTTACTAAAAAATTTCCGCCCATTCACATATATTGCTTTGTAATACTTAAAAATTACTCCAAATTACTATTTTCATCGGTGTTTCATTATGTCAAATAACTTTGGAGCAATGATAACTCATTATAACGAATATCTTGTAAATGTAGACAAAACTGGTAATTTTAATGCTAATTTGCCAGCTAACATACAAATACAAAAAAAAATAATCAAAAGATTATTTACAAAAGATGATAATCGCCCAGCACTTTTTTCGTTTTTTGCCAACCAAATTGTGCATTGCGCATGCGCAAGTGGCGCCACCTGTCGACACGTGAAAAGGCTAATTCAAATCAGAAGTAGGTGACATTAGTTTTTACATTTTATGACATTCTTTATATAGTTAATAATTTTTCAGTTGTACAAATTGATAAAAAGGAAAAATTCATAAATTAGAAAAATAAAAAATCAAATCGAAAAATATCAAAAGCAAATTACATTTTTTTCTCATTTTTTTTAATATTTATTATATGTGTATATGTTGGATATAAATAGTTTCGACCGCTCTTCCGTATTGTTGATCATATGGCGTTGGATTCAAGGACGGTTGCTTAGACACGACATTGTCGGTGTTCAGCGAGGCTCCTCATTCTTGTGCCACCGAGCGAACAAGACGTTCATCGCCATTGATTGTATCTTAGCCCTTCTTATGTATATGTAAACTAAGATAACTGTAATTAGCATAATGGACAATATAATTGTTATTTATTAACGACTGTTTTGGTGTTTCCCCTCTCAACATCCTATACCTTTCAACAAACTCCAACAGTATAATTAATTTTTTTAGTTTTAAAATATAGTGGTCGTGCCCAGAAACAGTCTGCCGAGAAATAGAGCAATGAGGGAGGTTTA
This sequence comes from Rhysida immarginata, assembly GCA_023313115.1. Lineage (NCBI taxonomy): Eukaryota > Metazoa > Arthropoda > Chilopoda > Scolopendromorpha > Scolopendridae > Rhysida > Rhysida immarginata. Next base: position 26,339 of record JAHWFO010049271.1, read on the forward strand.
AAAAAAAAAAAGCCCGACGAGTCATTTTCACTGAAGAGAAAAGTTTACATCTAATAGTTGTAAATGTGTTTTTGTGTTATGTTATAACTGTCAAATTGACAGTAGTGACTTTGTCCCATTGTAACAGGACACAGTGTTAGTATCACTCTCATGTTGACAGTGACTTTTTTTTAGTATTAGCAATATTGTCTATTATCGCAGTCCTGGCAATTATCACAATCCTGTCACAGATGAAATTTTTTTAAAATAAAATCGAACTTGCAGTTTCCAGTATTGCAGTAACCTTCGTACGCCGGGCTTTGAATAAAATCAAAAGCAATAACATTATTTATCGGATGCTCGGATCGGTGCAGCAAGCTGTGTCTGACGCGAACTGTGGTGATTCATTGTAAAAAAAAACTTGAGCTAGTCTGTTTTCAAATCATTGTCCCCATTCCCTTGTATGGTCATGAGTCTTGGGTAATGACAGAAATAGTGCCGAAATGAGATTCTGAGAGGTGGGGTAGGTCTTCTCTACCAGATAGTGTTCAGTATCACAATAAGCCAATCTTTAGGTGCTGAACCGCTACTTCTTCGCATTGAGAGGCCTCAGGTTCATTGGTTTGGCCACATGTATGGATGCCGCAAAACCGTCTTCCTAGGCAGTTGCTATTTTCCAAGTCGGTGGTTGGGTTAAGTCACGTGGGAACGGGCTGGCTGGGGATAGTGGGGGGCAAAAGCATGAACTTGGTCGTAAGCCCATAAGAAAAAAAAATCATGGGGTTAGGTCAAGTGACCGTGGAGGTCGCGGAAGAAGAGGAGAAGTATGTCTCAAAAGAGACCAAGGGTCGGCCTAGAACTATGTAGCTAGATTACATTGATCATCTGGGTTCGAGTCGCTTGGATACATGAACCTGATGGCGGAAAATCTCGAGCACTGCCCTGCGACCTTAACGAATAAGGAGGTTTGAAAACTAAGTAAACATTTCATTTTTATTATTATTGGCAGCCCTGTCAATTATCACAGTCCTGTCACAGGCGAAATTTTATAATTAAAATGGAATTTACAAATTTGCCTGTTGTTGCACCGTCGTATGACGGGCTTTAATACTAGTATATAATAAAAGATGAAAATTTTATTTTTATATATCTCATTGAATTTTAAAATTTCAATAAATTTCTTACTTCAGAGTTTTATACTGCCAAGAAACAGAACTTCAGGACGATAAGGATCTTATTTGTCAAATATTTGAAAATTGTGTTCACATTAAGTATAAATGATCGTATTTGTACTGATTAATTTCAGATAAATATGATAATATGGAATTTGTAAAGACTGAAGTTAATGTAAGCCAAATCTGAATTCTTTTCTAGCCTCTTATTATATGAAATGAACTTTCGTTTTGCTTTAAGATAAACGTATAGAGTTAACATTGAACAAACTTTCCACTTAATAAGTCATTAATAATTCACAATTTATTGTTTAATTGAGACAAACATTACTCTGAGTAAAGCAAAAGACGAGAAATACGCTCTTCCGCAATATTTACTTAACATCCACGGATGTACATTGCGACCGCATTGCTGCTTTCGTCAGCGTTTGACTGAAATGACAGCGCAAGCAACCGAAATGTTCTTCACGGTAATATCAGCATCACAGAGCTCAACTATCCCACCTTATTCTTCGGACTTTATATTGTTCCCACAGATGAAAAACGATATGAGAGGTACCCGATATCAAGACGTTTCCGACACTGAGCAAAATGTGACGTCGGAATTTAAGAGGATTCTGTCCGAGTTCTTGAAAAGTTGTTTTACAAACTTGTACAAAAGCGCTCAAAAGTGTATTGTGTGCGGTGGTTTCATTTGGACTTCCCGTTTGTGAGTATTTGTATTAGTCCGGGTATTTAATTGCCACACCTTATATGGGTTTTTTTTTTATTAAGAACTTTATTTCTCTATAGAATAGAGTAAAAGCAATACCTTAGAGTATTTGTTTTACAAAGTATCTTGTGGTCATTCTCGAGAATAATATCCACGTTTTATCTTTATAGATACATATACGTCAACGAAAATTCTGTTATTATTTTTGCTAACCCTTTTTTTTTCTTTCACTTAAAGCAATGAGCTGTCAACTCGACCAAGTCAAAATGATGTCGAGTTCATTCCTGAAAACAAACACTATATTTGTTTCCCTGTCTGTTATCTTGAAAAGAAAGTAATGAAGATAGATTTGACAGTGATACGTAAAAGCTACTAAACAATTACCAGTTACAAAACAATATTTCGACAGACGGCTTATTTACTTTTATACTCGATAGAACTTTTCTTAACCAATACTCACACCAAGATATAAAGAATACAGGTAGCGCCGTCCGAGAGGAAAACTGATTGTCGCCCCGTCTGGTGTTGGTAATTGGAATATTGACAGCTTCATGACGTCACAAGGACCAATCGTTAAAAATTATTATGGGGAATAGTGGTTTTAAGCTGCAAAATACCATTATGCGCAACTGCCATTTACAATAATATAAAATTTAATACAAAAGATAAAAATGTTTCCTTTTTCCATTTCCCCAAAGATCCAAATTTAATTAAAAAATGGTTAATATCATGCAAATTGGATAAAAATATTCGTATGCAGTGATTTGCTCTAACCATTTTAAAGATGATGATTATGAAAAAAACATTGAATTCGTATATCCTCTTATCTAACATTTACAACTAAATCATGGGATATTAAGAGTTCTTTAGGTTAGGTTAAAATAAAAAATCATCATTGAATATAAACATGGTGTCAGGGTCTTGTATTGCTAGCTAAAGTAGAAGAAAAATACGACTGGTTTATTAAGTACCGAAAGGTGCTTTATGCTATCAGTGTGGGAAAACGTGTCTGTCCGTCTGTCTGTAGCTCTAACTCCTCCGAGGCTATGAAATTTTTCAAAATCTGTTTTCGTCAGTCGATGAATATGGTTCATGGCACGAACCCAATCACAAATATTATCTAAATCGGTTCATTGGCACGTGCACAAATGGTACCTCAATTTTCCCGCCAAGCAATTTTCAATGGGAAGACATATTAAGTAATATATCAAACAAATCGTAATGACGAGATAGAGGCGGTTATTCATTATTATTTTCGTCAGTCGATGAATATGGTACATGGCACGAACTAGTCACAAATATTATCTAAATCGGTTCAATAGCACGTGCACAAATGGTACCTTCACGACCCCATCTAGCAATTTCAATAGAGAGATATATTAAGTAATATAACAAACAAATCGTCATGGCGAGATAGAAGCAGATATAAATTACTATTTTTGCCAATTGATAAATATGGTTCCGGGAATGAACCATTTAGAAAATGGTTGAAATCGAAACAATGGCACGTGCTCCAATGGTACCCTCAAATGTTTTCAATGATAAGATATGGCACGTAATATATCAAATAACTTGCAATGTTGTTTCATGAATGAATATAACGTACAATTATTGATAGTCGAAATTGGTTCCAAGGAACTGGTTTACCAGAACCATTATGCTTCATTGGAATTTTTGATGCTAAAATATGACATGTAATATATCAAACAACTTGAAATGATGTGTCATGAATGAATATAACGTAAAATTAATGATAATCCAAATTGGTTCAAAGGTACGTGGTTAATGGATCATTATGGTCCATTAGAAACTTACAATATTAACATAGGGCCGTTTAAAGTATGGTTCCGCGAATGGTTTAGTTTAACCTTTCGGTACTTGGTTGTCATTCTTTAATGGTTTATTGTTAAAGCTTACGCTTTTCGAAGCAATAGCTTCATTTACTGGTTCACCGGCTCTGTGGATGAAGCTATTGCTTCGAAACGCGTAAGCTTTAACAATAAACCAGTCGTATTGCTTTAGCATCGTCTCTATTTTTCAGCCTGGGGCCAACATTTGCCAGTGCGACAGCGCGATTTCCTTTAGTACGCTACGTACAGCTCCACCTATCGACAACATTTGTAACTAATTTGTAACTAATTTTGAAACTTCCATATCAGATTTTTACGGCTTTCGAAATGAACATACCACTCATTGCAGTCTTCTATCGATCTCCGTTTTCGAGATATTTACTCTTAAAATCAGGGAGTCCCTTGTGGTTTTTTATAATACTTTTAAGTTTTTTTTAAACAAAAACTAAAACAAATTAAGATATACCAGATATAAAGAAAAGGTATTTTAACGTTGACCATTAAAATTGCTGAAGAACGACGGTCCAACATTCTTCTTCACCAAAAATCCCCACTAGCTTGTCGACACTGGAAGAGGTAATAAATTAACCAGAAAACAAAGGCGTAAGGTCCATATAAACAAAATTAAAACCCTCGGTTTCGTAAAACCCCAAAAACAAGAGTGGAGTTTATGGCTCCTTTTCCTTTTTCCACCACAGTCGCATCGGCAATCTGTGCTCTTGGTCTGGAAGAATTTCGGTTCATCAGTTGTGGGGTGAGGAATGCCAGGAATGCACGACCACGAAACTACGCCCTCAACCAAGAAGACGCGAGGCGACCAAAAGGAGAGGAAATTAGAGTTGTCAGTGATTAATACCCGCCAACGCAATTTGAATTAGAACCTGTTATCAAGTTTATTTACGAAGACAGCAAAATACATTTGCGAGAAAAATGGAAGTTCTTCGTGTTCCACTTTGTTATGGATGCTTCGTGGGATGCCGTCGTTTAGAAGAAAGTCGACGAAAACAAAGGAATGGTTCCACCCCCTTCTTCATTTTAATAAGGATTTACCAAAATTTTTATTCCGAAACTGTGAAAAGCTTATTATCTCTTTAAAATAAATATGCATTTTAATGGAGAGTGGGAGGAAGGTTATGAATGACTCTTTAAAGTCATTTTTTTGATACAGCTCTCTAAATAAGAAGCATTTCCAAAATATTGCACAGAGATATTCTTATAAACCAAAAACTTGAACTTTATTACTTTCACATAAAAATATATGTAATATGATTCCGCGATACGTATGTTGAACGATGTAGCACAGAAAGCATCTCAGCAGATAATGGAATTTCCTCATAGGTGGCTTTAATAGCGCCATTTTCTTCAGAGGCACATGGAGCACCAATCGGTTTTTCAGGATTTTTACGGCGTTTGTTGAATAGTGTGTGCTGTGAACTCACACATGCTACTTCCGCAATATTGCAGAAACAATCGAGTTCCCCCAAAAATTTATGGTCACTGAGTCCGTCCGATCTTTCATGTTAAAAGAAAATGCTCTATGGTAAAAAAAAAAGAAACCCGTATAATTGAAGCCTTATAGGAAGCAGTGTCGTCGAAAAGATAGTGTTGCAACATAGAAGCGTTTTTTGCCGTGAATAGAAGTAGGTGGCCACTTACCTCACCTGTCATTGCACCCATTTACCTACAGAAGGCTGAGTCTTGAATTTTGTTCTTGCTGGAGAATTCACATGGCGACACTCCATGGACATTCGTTTTAACTCAGTGATGGTGTGATTGAGAAAAATGTCACCTTCAGCCTCATATTGCTTCAATAAATCCTGATAAACTTGCAATCGGAATTCCATCTGATTCGTGGAACCCACTTGGCACAAATTTTGCGATATCCCAACTTTGCCATCATCCTGGTGTGACACCCCCATTTCTATGGTGTATCTCGATGTTCGATAAGGCGTGTGTCCGGTCAATTAAAGTAATCACCAAGCGCAAATACAATCGTAGACAATATTCATTCTGGGTTGTTAGCCAAAATTACAGTAATAATCCATTCTTTACATAGGATAAGCGTTCAAGAGATGAACAGGAAATGCTCAGCACAATCAATAGTTACATTAACAGCAAGAGTCTAATTGAGGAGCTACAATATTGCATATCTGAATGCTGCATTATGGTCAGGATTGCTTTGGATATCAAGAAATAAAAGGGCCCAGGAGTTGCAAAACGGTAGATATTTAATGGGGCCAACGCGTTTCGAAATAACGTCATCATCGGGGCATAAGGAGAGATCTACAAGATAAGTTAGCCGAGGCTCCGGAATTTATAATTTACGTCCGCCAATTAGAGAAAAGCTGGGACAAGCCATGGACTGATTGGCCGGCGAAGTAACCATATTACAGCAATTGAAATATAGGATTATAAGAAGAACAGTTATTTACATGACAGGGTTTCATAACGAATAATAAAATAAAACTGAAAGGAAAGATCAGTCTTGATTGGATGTGTTAACGTAAAAAGGATGATCTTGATCCTGGACATCGTAAACAACATTATAAGCTAGCATCACAGATGAGACGTTAACACATCCAAGTTTTATCGTCCTGATCGGAAAGGGATCCATTTTATAATCTGGATGATTTTAAATGATTACTTCCTGGACGAGTACGGCGATGAAAGCATTGCTTCCGGACCCCTCGTTTCATTTATCTCTGCACTGTTCATTGCTGACTTGGTTGTAGTCGTTCCTAAATGCCGATGAAGAAGTGTTTTCGAAACGCGTAGGTTCCATCAAACGCTACCATTTAGTTAGTCCGAGATCCTTTTGTTTATTATTTCATCTCACAGCAAAATTGAATAGACATGCAACTTTTATAAAGTAACAGTGTATTCTATTATAAACATAGGAGTTGTGATAAATATATATTAATTAGGATAAATAACACTTCTTTAATTAAAAGAAGACAAATAAATTAAAATAAATATTAGAAAACAATGAAAAAAAGTCACCCAATTGATACAGTAAAAGTTGAAGGACGAAACATAAATGAAATACAGGACTTGTGGAGAAACTCGGATGAAATACAGAAGAAACACAGAAGAAACGAAGGTCTAGTGAAGAAATGTTATACGAACACAGGGAGGCACACAGTTACAGATGAAGAAGGTCTATGATGGAAGTTCGATGATTCGTAACAAGTGGATGACTCACTTGAAATATAATAAAGAAATAAATTATAAAAAAAGACTAATAAAAGAAACCATCAACATTATTTCGAATGAAAAAAATTTAGCCAAACCATCTATAGAAATTAATAATAAATGGAAATTACTACTAAAAATATAATATCACTTCCCTTGCACTCAACAATACTGATCACAACAATCAAAATAATCATAATATCACACATTGTATGAGATTAGATTGTTTTATTTTTATTATATCTTCCATTCATTCAAAAAACTATATTACTGAAGATGGGAAAAAATCCCGAAAACGTTATATTTCAAGTTAGTCATCTACGTGTTACGAATCATCGAACTTCCATCATAGACCTTCTTCATCTGTAACTGTGTGCCTCCCTGGGTTCGTATAACATTTCTTCACTAGATCTTCGTTTCTTCTGTGTTTCTTCTGTATTTCATCCGAGTTTCTCCGCAAGTCCTGTATTTCATTTATGTTTCGTCCTTCAACTTTTTCTGTATCAATTGGGTGACTTTTTTCATTGTTTTCTAATATTTATTTTATTTGTCTTCTTTTAATTAAAGGAGTGTTATTTATCCTAATTAATATATAACAGTGTATTCATTCGTGATAAATCGATTGTTATATAACATGCCATTATCTCGGTATTCTTTACGGTTACGTGAATTCGACTTGAATCCACGGAAAATCCTAAAAAGTTGATACAGCCGAGCTAAGACCTTGATGGTCATATTTCTGTAAAATGAATTTGATCTTAGCTCGACTGTATCAACTTTTCAGGATTTTGTCGTGGACCCTTTCAAGTGGAATACACGTGCTAAAACAGTGACCGTAAAGAATACCAAGATAATGGCATTCATATAACAATCGATTCGTCAAGAATGAATACACTGTTGCTTTCTGTTTATCTTTTAAGCATTGTTGACGTGAGCACGCGCACACGATGATCGCTTTGTCGACGCATGTTTACTCATAATAAATTAATAAATGTATTTCTGCTTACATCTAAAGCTCCTTCTCCTTGCAGGGTTTTGTTATAGATTAGTGTGCATCTCGATATCTTCCCAGTCTGTTAGCTCTATCTAAATTTTAACCTCCAAGATGTAGGAATTAGAACGTATCATTAGCACTTCATTGAATTAATAAAGCATTTTTCATTAAACTAACCAGAGGCGTTATATGGCACTTTTGTTCAAAGTAGTGTTAAGTCAGAATCATTATTGGTTTTTGGCCCGCTTGTATATTTTACTTTGAGAAGCCAACAACCACGCTCAGCAAAAATATGTCAATAGCGAAGCTTTTATTGCCAGACAATGTGTCAGCGTTTTTTTTTCTTGTAATACGGTAATTAGGTTGGAAAAGAGAGTCACCCACTTAACCTTCTGCGTAGAATAATCGTCGACGCAGCTTATCGGTACAGCCAGAACCCTTTAAGAGCTGTTAATGATTTTCAGAATGGGAATCGGTTTTTCTCATTTGGCAGACTTTTCAAGTTTGCCTAAAAACGATTAAGGCATGATGTTTAAATAATGAATTAAGAATACAGAATTTTAATTAATGATGCGAAACATTTGAAAGAGTTTAAATGAGCATACAAGAAATTTAATTGATGTTAACATTATCTTCCTCTTACTCTCTCTGGAACCATTTGATTATTCTATTTAGGTATCTGCGTATGTACCAATATGAGCGTATATAATTAGTAATACTTCTGTTCTCTAATTATATAAATATTCATTGGAATAAAAATGGATGATAGGATCAAAACAGGCCTAGTCAAGAATATATACAGCAATGAGATGTCTAACAGTCTACTGAGGATTTTTGTAGATCTACAAAATCAGGCAACATTTACTTCATTAAACAGATATAAAATTTTCTCAAATTTTTCTTAAAAAAATATACACAATTAGTGCGGGTTACATTTGAGGTATTTCCCACCAATGTTTTCGTGGCTTTTCCATTGTTCCCGCAATTTCCTTAGTGACGTAGAAAACTTTCGTCGTCGTTGCAGGAACATGCACTACGCGTTGGTTTTGATTTGTTTGAGCCAGTTTTCAGGTGTCTGTTGCTTTTTTGTCGTTTTTAACTTTGATATCCACCGAAACATTGTTCCTATTGCTAAACTCAAAATGCGTTCTCCTAAAAGTTACCAAAAGTTGTTGACAAGTGTTATCAAAGCTTGTTTCAATGATTTTTCTTACACAAGTGTTGCAATTCTCAATTAATGAAATCTGCGCTAGCTACGCCATCTATTAGCAAACGAAGTAAATTTACAGGGTGTCTACAAATGTTTGCTGCTATTTTGCCTTCTTATTTCTCCGATTTTTATTGCGCGATTACATTGACATTTTACAGACATATAAACTCATTATTTTTCTTTAAACATCAAATATAGGTGGCGGCATCAAATACCACATCTTTATATATATAGCGGCACTTTCCGTCTGTTTGTTTGTTACTTCATAACTTCTGAACTGAGCAACACCCGAGGCTGAAATTTTCCACACAGGATTTCGAAGACCCGGGGAGTGCCGTAGGCTAGGTCCCGTTCCGACCTCCCATTAGCCTCCTACGCTCTTCTAATTGATAGTCAGATGGCAACAATATCGAAAAATAGGAGATATCTCGCCAACAACATGCAAGGACCAACAAAGCAAGGCAAAGTTTTTGCCAACACCCGGCAAGTTGTCTTTTTATCAACAATTGGCTGTTTGTGTTTCTTTGTTGCGTCAACCAGGGCTGACACGTAGCTCACGTGAAAGACAGGAAAAAACGTGGGGTCGAAAACGCTTCTTTCTAAAGTTAAGGTGTCCTGCAGTAGAAGAAGAGTTCCGACAATTCAAAGAATCGTCTGAAGAAGATTGCGCACTATTGAACATCCGATTCCAAACTTTCTTGGAGCACCATTGTTGGGTTCTAACGGCCTTAATTGCCTAATTTTGATAATCGCCGATTAACTGCCATCTATCCTGATGGACCAATATCGTGTTCAGCACCCTCACCTGACATGAAACCACTGGACTTCTTTTTCTGGGGATATTTGAAAACTCTGCCCCAGCAATTCTTCGATAGCGAATCTTGGATGACTCTAGCATCATACGTCATCCACCTGGTATTTTCCAACGGGCTCGCCAATCCATGCGACGACGAGCACAAGTTCCTTGGAATCTAATGGAAACCATTTTGATCATTTGCTATAGCAAATCTATTTTCTCCTTATCTCGTAGAAATAAATCACACAGTTTGCAACTCCGATACGCTTTAACGTTAATTTCGTCTAGCGCAGGACACCTTGAAACCGTTATAACGCCAGAAAGAAAAGTTTTAGACCCCATGCTTATAAGATATTTTTTGCCTAAATCCCGGGACATGTCCTAAACATTTGTACAGATCATTCAGAAACACCTCTATATAGGAAATTCCACGCCACAGTTTCTTCTCCGATGAGTCACGATTTCTGCTCCACAAAAGTGACAGCCGTTTGCGGGTGAGGCGAGAAACCTCCGAGAACAAGCATCCTGCAACCATTGTTGGACGAATCCAGACTGGTGGCGGCAGGGTCTTTGTGTGAGGAGTGTTCTCATGGCATTGTCTGGAAAGCACTCTCAACCGATTCGGTTATTTATCCATAATTGCAGATCAAGGACACATACATGGCGCCTGTCGTCCCAGAAAGGGATGGCACGTTCTAGTAAGACAATGCGACGTGTCATACGGGTGCAATTGTTCGAGGATTGTTTGAGGAACACAACCAAAAGTTCCAAGCACTATCCTGGCCCACTAATTCCCCAGACCTCAACTCAATCGAGAACCTTTGGGACCACCTCGATCGTCATGTGCGTGCTATGGAACAACCACCGCGTACCCATCAGCAGCTATCGGAAGTTTTACAGTCTGCATGGCAACAGCTACCCAGTAGAAACCTACCAGAATCTTATTGACTCACTCCCACGCCGTCTAGCTGCTGTCCGTGGTGCTAAAGGCGATTATTGAGGATGTTAGCTGGTGGTCATAATAATGTGACTCGACTCTTTAAAAGCAAGCAAATTACCATTATACCATTATACCAATATCCGGCTTACATAGATGTTATTCGGACAGGGGGGCATATATATTGTTATTTGTTTTAGGCATTGTAAATTTATTTTGTGTTTTTTTAAGTATTGAATATACGTAATAAATTTTTACTTGATAAGGCAATAAATTCTGCTTTTTTATTCTTGATAATCTAATATATCATCAAAACATCGGAAAATAGACAATACGACAAATAAGTCCTTTGATTGACATCTTCTATATTATATTTCAACCTCCTCTTAAATATTTATTTCCTGAGCAAATAAAATGAAACGGAAAATTTGACAGAATGTGTCAAGTGCAATTTCTTCAGTCATTGCAAATTGTTTCAACGCAATTTTTGCATTCACTGAAAAACAACAGCTGACAGAAGGCTTGGGTGAAAATCTATATTAATAAAAAGTCACATGCGAGTAACTGCATATTGAATGAAACTCCAAGATTTATCCCTTTTGGCAAAAAGAAGAGGGTTGCTGGAATAACACGAGCGTATTATTGAATGAATTTTGCTTTGCATTATGAGAAAATTGATAATTTTTTTTTTCGTTTACTCTTTTTCATAATATTTAATCATATGTGTTACTGATAATCACGGTGTTTGCATATATCATGATTACTTATTATAATATCAAGAATTGCGCGATTCCTCTTCACTTTAGATGTCTTTCGTGATATAGTATCCAGTAAAGTTACAAGAAAAAGACTAGAACATGATGATAAGATACTCAGAATTACGTCGAATTAGATTTTGCTGTTAAAGTGAAATTTTAATTAAAATAATGAGATCAGATTATATAAAGAGGATGATTAAAATAATAAGTTATGAAATACAAATAATATAAAATTAACATAAGTTTTCAACTTAAATGGGTTAAATTTAAAAGGGTACAATAGAAAGACGATTTTATAAGGTTCTCGGCAGGCTTCGAGAAACTGAATGAAAACGTAGCAAAATTGGGCTTCACTTATTTTGATACGTTTCTATGAATAAAATATAAATTTTCTGAGTGATATCTGAATATTTTTCATGCACTATTTACAGAGATGTGGCTAGAGTATAGCTTTCAGTTTGCTGTGGAAAAAAAAATAACAAAATCATCCTACAAAGTTATTTTTCTGGTTTTTCTGTTAGAAAAGTCGTCGATGATATTCTTGAAATCTACTTCGTTTGTCAGTTGTCGTTCTATAGACAGTGTGGCAAGATTTCTTAACGTATTTACGAAACATTATGGATTATTTTCTTTTCTAATGAACGAAATGCATTTACACAACTTAGGAACATAAAATGCTCGCGGACAAAGCCGAGGAGATAGTCCATTTAGAACTCAGGAGGGGAGTGGGTATAGGTTTTCCTATGCAGTATTGCCAGACTTTAGGGGGCGATTGCATTAAATGAGGCATTTTTTCTTTTGTTACTGATATTTGCTTGTATTTCGTCTCGCATAACATGGCGCACATTCCGAAAAAGCATAAAATCACTGAACCTGTATTTAAACCAGAGTGGGAGAATGTTTTTTTTTCATTGTTCACAGAGCGGATTCGACATGCTTAACATGCAATCGTGTCCTATCGGGGAAAAAAATACAATTCTACCTGACATCGAGAAAATTGTCACATTAAAACGAAAGAAATAAAATGGTAAACTGCTCGTTTTTTGTTTTTTTTTCAATGTCGAATTGATAATTAGCAACTCGACTTTAAGGAACTGATCAACGTAATGTGCAATAAGGGGGTAAGGAAGATTACCCGCGTGCACAGGCGCTGCCCGCGGACAGAAATCTTGGACAGCCCTGGTCTAGGCCACATTCAAGGAAGCAAAATTCCTGCCATTTTCGGCAGTAAACAGTTTTCATAATACTCAGGCATCTTGTGTCCTATATTTATTCCGGTAGAATATTTTTTTTTCATTTTAATAGGCCAAATTGCTGCCCCCTACACCTCCACCTCTATGTACGTTACCGATTTTAGACATTCTCTATTGCGGAATAAGACGTCTTTCTTCGTCGTGTATAAAACCTTCCGCTATAGTGTCTATGAGTTGTCGTTATTTAACGACGTTCTCGTTTGCGACAGGTTTTGTGAATAGCAATAAAAGTTATAAATCACATAACGACAAATGTTGTCGTTAAATCGCTAACGACGCATTTGTGAATCCGGGCCCTGCATTCGTTGAAGTGAAAGTTTCTTATCGTGAAATTTGTTACAGTGAAGTTAAATTTTTTTAAACAATGGCTGCCGTCACGTAAGTTGAACGATCTTTTTGACATGCGCTGTAAGTCATCTCATCAATTTGCTTTGTTTGGATTTTACCCATGATGCTATAGTAATGGTGGAGATATCGTTGAAACGTGGAAAGCCTATTAAAGTCATAATATGAAACAAATTGCATTCGAGTCGATATTCTGCGTCATTTTTTAATTTATTAATTAATTAATTTCATTTTTTATCTATTTAAAAGAAAAAACGAATATAGAAACTAAATATAAAAAGGAAAGCGGATGTTTCATGGAATAGCTAAGCGATTTACTTCCCGTTAACGTCTATTGGCTGGCGTTAGAAATGACGTCATCCTGTCGTTCAACTTAAGTGGTGGCAGCTATAGCTAATATCCCCGGCGTTGCTCGTGCTCTTTTTTTGGTGAAAATTTTTAATATCTGAATATGAATATAGAGTAAAAATGAACTCATTAAAAAGCTTTCAATTAATACAGTAAAAATTTAGGGCAAACTATGTTCCTATAGCGGTTCAACCCGACTTTGCTCGAGGGCCTATAGCTCAATGAGATAGAAAAATGTACGGAATAATGTATGTGTTCTCGAAAGTGGGAGGAAATAGAATGAAAATGAAACAATATTTTGATCTGACGTTTCTTCATCCCTGGCTATGGCTGTAGTTCTTCTATTCCCTCCCAGTTAATGCACCTGTTAATACAGCGTCGAGCAGAGGGACTGCTACCTCTGTCGCCTTTCCACTGTTTCTCAATTGTATGCTAACTCCATTATCTCCAGTTACTGCTCATTTTTAAAGAATTTCAAAAAAATGTTAAGTTCTAATAACTATCAATTCTAAGAAAAGCTCGAACAATATGCATTCTACGTATTGTTACAAATTCCGTTTTGTTTTATAATTCCCAAAGTTGGGATGGAATCTTCATTGTCTTAATGAACGTTTTATATTTTGGACAAACTTTGCCTGGAATGATGATTTTCACACTAATTCGACCATGCTCTACAAGTTTCTCGTTGACATTTTTAATCGATCTCTTTTGGTTTCCGAGATAAAAATCACATAACTCTTTAATTGGCGTCGAATGTCAATTTTGACAATAACATGAAATTCGGCATGTCCCAGTTGCTATAAAACTGCACTAACAGGTTTTTAATTGGAGTAACAGTTTTTAGGATATTTGGCCGTTACACTTTATGTGAAACACTCTGTATACTGTTGGTCATGCGCATTATTGGTGAATTGTGTGTTGCTATCGTCATTATTGATACGAACACGACGGACCTATTGTTGCACACAAAGCCTTGCATTGTTGGCCATGAGATGTACAGGGTGAGTCAAAAGTCGCAGTATACCCTGTTTTGTCGAAAACCTTGCAGGAATTGGAAAATCTGAATATTCCAGTAAGGCATGGGTGAGGTGGTCTATCTTTTACGGTATGTAGCGAACATGGCCGACATTTTGAAATCGGCCATCTTGAATCTAATCGGCCATTTTTTTAATGGAATAGGGGTCGTGTGATATATCTAATAACATCTGCATTTTCTGACAATTTCATTCCTATAAACGGATTTGAAGTAGCAGTTATATTTCAAAAGTTACAACACATTTTGTTTCATTTTGTAGCAGGTAACTGAACTTGACCACCGAGGAGAGAATTGAGGTCATTTTGACGTCTGGAGAACGAATTTTCCGTGTCATAGCTGCAGATTTTAACAACCGGCATCCAGAAAGACCTGCAATTTCACACAACACTGTCAGGTGCTTAATTAAGAAATTCCGAGAAACTGAGACTATGGTTGACAAGGCACGGAGTGGCCGTCCAATAAGTGCTACTGACGAGACAACTTCAAAAGGGACACCATGTTGAACACATTAAATGACTGTCCTTTATGGAGAACAGTCCAGCCTGTAATTCCAAACAAAATGTGTTGTAACTGTTGAACCATAACTGCTACTTCAAATCTGTTTACAGGAATGAAATTGTCAGAATATGCTGATGTTATTTGATATACTACACGACCTCCTTTCCATTTAAAAAAATTGAGGTTAGATTCAAGATGGCCGATTTCTAGATGGCGGCCATATTCGGTACATACCGTAAAAGACAGACCACCTCACCCATTCAGGAATATTCGGCATGTACCTTACTGGAATATTCAGATTTCCCAATTCCTGAAAGATTTTCGAAAAAACAGGGTGTACTGCAACTTTTGACTCACCCTGTTTATTGTTTGTCCGTGCATATTGTTGATGAAATACCTCCTCATCATTTACTTACTTACTTACTTTTCAAACCCGCTTATCCGTTAGGGTCGCGGGGGCAGCAGCCCTATGGAGGATCTCCAGCGATCGCGATCTTCCGCCATCAGGCACATGTCCTCCCTGGTAATATCCAAGCGACTCGAACCCAGATTCTCCATGTAGTCTAGCCACCTGGTTCTAGGCCGACCCCTTGGTCTCTTACCCACCGGCTTGGAAAATAACAACTGCCTAGGAAGACTAGTTTGCGGCATCCGTATCACGTGGCCATACCAGCGCAACTGAGATCTCTCAATGCGGAGAAGTAGCGGCTCAACACCTAAAGATTCCCTTATTGTGCTGCTGTACACTCTATCTAGTAGGGTAACACCTGCCACACCTCTCAGGAATCTCATTTCGGCCGCTTGTACCCGCGATTGCACTCTTTCGGTCATTACCCACGCCTCATGACCATAGGTGAGAATGGGGACAAAGATAGATTTGAAGACGGAGAGCTTGGCTTTGTTACCCAGCTCTCGTTTCATTACCACGGATCGCCACAGTTCACGTCTGACACAGCTTGCTGCACCGATCCGAGCATCCAATTCTTTCTCCTGCCGTCCATCACTCGTGAATGCAATCCCGAGATACTTGAACTTCTCCACCTGTCTCAATGAGGCTCCCCTAACATGGAGAGCGCACTGAGCAGGCTGTCTTGAAAGAACCAGAGCTTCGGTTTTAGCCACACTGATCTTCATCCCAGCTTCTTCACATTTGGCTGCAAACCGGTCTAGTGCATGCTGAAGGTTCGTGCGAGAAGACCCAAGCAGGACAAGGTCGTCTGCAAAGAGCAACCTCTCCACCAGGCAGTCGCCCACACAAACACGCTCATCGCCTCGGCTGCCCCTGTCTATCCAGTCCATAAAGGTAATGAACAAGATGGGCGACAGTACGCACCCTTGGCGGAGTCCAACACCCACAGTGAACGGTCTTGACTTAATGCCATTTATTCGGACACACATCTCAGAGCTTTCGTACAGAGACATGATAGCAACCAGTAATTGCCCATCCACTCCATACTCTTGCAACACTTGCCAGAGCTTCTCCCGAGGAACTCTGTCATATGCTTTTTCGAGGTCCACAAAGCAAGCGTAGACCTCTTTTGCATACTCCCAGGATTTCTCAAAGATTTGCCTTAGAGCAAAGATGTGATCCGTCGTGCTTCGGCCAGGTCGGAAACCACACTGCTCCCCTGACAGTTTGGAGTCGACTATTTCCCGACTTCTCTTCTCCAGACACTTAGCGTACACTTTCCCAGGAATGCTGAGCAAAGAGATGCCTCGATAGTTGTTGCAATCTCTCTGATCTCCCTTTTTGAAGATAGGGATCACAATTCCTGTCTGCCATTGCTTAGGGGCCTGTCCAGATATCCAAGCAACCTGACACACTCGAGTCAGCCACAGGATACCATCCTGATTTAAGGCCTTTAACATCTCGGACCGGATTTCATCATCACCTGCAGCTTTGCCAGTCTTCAGGGACTTAATTGCCCATCTGACTTCTGTTTCAGTGATACTACCGTGACTATTCTCCGCTCCAAGGTGCACCTCGTATGCCTCAGTTGTTGTTGTCACCGGATTAAGAAGAGATGCAAAGTATTCCTTCCACCTATGCAATACGCTCTCCTCCGTTTTCAGAAGCCTCCCATCTGAACTCTTAATAGTTTGTGATGAAAGAGACTTCTTTCCACGGAGGCGGCGCACGGTCTGCCAGAACACCTTGTTTGCCGAACCATAGTCTCATCATTGTTGTCGATAATTTTGATGTTTACAATCTCAGGTAGACAGGGGCCTTCCTCTTGCTTTGAACATCAAATGTGCAAAATTTCATCAAGATCGGAATAAAACTGTAGATTTGTATAAGAAACATTCAAGCTTTCATCTTTATATACGAGGACTGTTCAAAAGATTACCGAAGGTTTTTTTAATTTTTTTTTTATTTAATATACGGCTTTGTCTCCTTCACAGTACTCCCCTCCTCTATTCACACACTTGTTCCCAGCAGTGTTCCCACTTTACCATGCAGTCCTGGAAAGCTTCGTGACGAATTTTTCTTAATGTCATAAATGAAGTGGAAACAAGAAAAAAATCGCAGGGAGTAATTGTCTGGGGAGTAGGGATACTAGGGGTGAACAGTTATCTGATTTTGGCACAAAACCGGCGAATTAACAAGACTGAGTGGGCAGGCGCATTGTCTTGATGAAGGGACCACAACAGCGGTTTCTTTTTGCGTTTCCGTGAATATTTGCACGCAAAATTTCACATTGCATCGTTGCTCTCGTAAATTGGACATTGCAAAAATCGTCACGAACACTATAACACTTTGCACTAAACAACATGTAAAAACTTGTAAATAGTCCATTAGGCGGAAGGATATGACAATTGCAGTCTGCCAACCGCTTGTCCCTCGTATATAGATTGTAAATACAGTTGAACTCCAAGAAGGCTGCGGCCAAGACTGAAGTTCAACTGAATACCCTTCTTTTAAATTTTTCGTCATTATAATTCTTTTTTTTAAAAAAAATACCTTCATACGATTTTAAAGTGAAAATGGATATTATTATATTTCTTATAAGTAATAAGTAAGAATACAATATATTTAAATTGGTAAAAGAATAAATAAAAGAACAAATTCGAAGACTGCGGCTGATTCGTTTCGTTGCTGCTGTTTCTGTACAACCAATTTTTATGGGAAATTAGAATAAATGCAAGTTCGCTGGTGTTTTTCTATTGTTCAATTTTTTTTTCATTAATACAAGGGAAACTTCATAAATAAGTGAAAATTACCGATAAGCTATTTTAGCCAGTGCTTATTGCTCATCGCCACGTGTTCTTGCAAACTGAAATTAAATTCCAAAACTTTGTTCGCTCTTCTTAAAAGGAAATTAGCACCGATTAAGTGATTTACATTCGAGGAAAACTTGCTCACGTACCACGTTGAAATTTCAACTCGGAACCCAAGTGATGATGAGAGGAATGATTCAGATGCTTCGAGGGAAATTTAGGAGCAAGATATTCTCGAAGGCCTATTTCGGGAGCATCAAGCCGAGGCACCACGTCCAAATTACCCCGCTCATCGCCGAACTTTATTACTCTTCTGAGGCAAAAGAAAGAAAGGGCAAACACAACAACGAAAGCGCATTAATTTTGTACATGCATAAACCTAATTTCTTTCGCGCATAGAAACGAGGGGCTTTTGCAAAAGGCTCAAGATACAAATGCGAATGATTAAGTCGTGGCTGCCATCACCTCATTTTCTTAGTCGTGATTATCGGCTTTTCCCGCCTTTAATGATCATGAGACAACCGTTGTAAATGAGTCGAGCAAACATAAAATCAGTGGGAAGTTTATCGCAGACTAGAGGGAGAGTTAAAGAGGTGAGGAAAAAAAAAGAGCGTGGGAAAACAAGTACTTATTATCGAACTCCCCGTTGGCTTTTATCTGCAACTTTAATTTAACGGCATTTCGCTTATTGGCGATCAATCGCGCTTAAGGAAAACTCGTTAAGTTCGTTAATGACGCGCGAGAAACGATAATGTTGCTGCTTCTTGTTGGAGTCTGCATACATTTTCTTGAAGAATTTTTTTATAAAATTTATAAAGCAATTTAAGCAATGTTCGATTATACCGAAAATATATTTAACTTTTAAAGCAAAATAAACTTCTGTGCAGACGCAAGCATAATTAGAATATAAATTTTAATATCAGTGTAATCATATTAATGTGCTTAAGGTATTAAATTAAACATCCTGAAACTGAAAGTTTTTAATGTTGATCATTTGAAGTTAATGAACCAGATTATGTTGTAAGGCTAAAATCGACTAATTAAGTAATTAAAGATTTAAAATTCATTTTTATTTTAAGTTTTCAAACTCTAATCAATTTATAGTGAGAGATTATGGCATTACATTAGTCTAGCGAATCTATCCAAGTATAAGAGGATTAATCTTTACCATAATTTTCAATCATCGATTTAGGCCTATCAAAATTGGCAAAAACTGATGAATTTGTAATCCGTGAGCTTAAATCTCTTTTAAACACAATTCAACACAAGTTTAGCATTAGGACAATTTATTATGATGACAGTTTTAAGCAAATTAGCTAACTATTAGAGGAAGAGATTGGTATACATAAACCATTAAGTTTTGTCATAACCAACTATCAAAGGCCACATAAACCATTTGAAACGTTTTTGAAAACATTAAAACATGTTCACATATTCGAAATTGTTAACTACTCTTATTTATTCGTTCTCAATACTCGTTTCGAGTTGTTTGATATGTTTCATGGAAAATTTCCAACAATACCAAAATGGTATCATTAGAAGAAGTGCAACTGAATCAAATTCTCCATCTTCGAATTTATTAAGCACTCTTATACAGGGTGTTTTTGAATTGAGTACAGATTTTTTGGGAGATGATAGAAGAGGTCCTTAGAAGTATTTTTTGTCATAATACTGCATTGAACAACCAAATGACACCGGGACGCAGAGTGCGTTGGTAGGCCTAGATTATTTTATTTTTAACAATTAACACACGCAATCTACTGAAATAACTTTTAAAGTAATTGTTTGCAAAGAAATTTCAAGGTGCACGTGCTTGTTTGTTGAAAAGTCTTAGAACAAACTTCGTCAAAGAGATTCCGTGGTATCCAACCCCTTTGTAAAATACGATTAGTCCATATGTAAATGACGGTCATTTCGAACAATAACTGTAAAAGTCATACAGTAGATTGCTTGTGTTAATTGTTAAAAATAAAATAATCTAGGTTTACCAACGCATACTGCGTCCCGGTGTCATTTGATTGTTCAATGCAGTATTGTAAGTAAACGGAGCTGCAGGGACCCCATGTTCATATGACAAAAAATGCTTCTAAGGACCTCTTCTATCATTTCCCAAAAAATCTGTACTCAATTTAAAAACACCCTGTATATTCGTTCATGATATGTCGTTTCAAGTTGTTTGATATATTACATTCTATATCTTGGCATTGTGAAATTCCAATGGTACCATTATGGTTTCATTAGAACAGGTACAACAGAATCAAATTCCATAATTAAAAGAGATCTTACAGTATAACATTTTAACGTCGCTTATTTTCTATAGTGCGATTTTGTCATGCGCAGTACACTTTTACCACAGCAGCACGCGAATAGTTCACAATTCGCAGTTTCTGAAATGATGCCAACTTTGACCCTTTTTAAAACCAACTAGTTTCGGCATTTAAGGGGTGACGTAATCGAATTAAATTGAATGGAAATAGAGACTTGTAAAAAAAAATAAAATAAAAAAAATATAAAATAAAATTACACAGAAAATAATACAAATTACAAAATACAAATAGAATAATACACGAAATGCAAAAATAATGCAAATAATAAAACTATAATACTTACTTACTTTTCAAACCTGCTTATCCGTTAGGGTCGCGTGGGCAGCAGCCCTATGGAAGATCTCCAGCGGTCGCGATCTTCCGCCATCAAGCGCGTGTCCTCCCTGGTAATACCCAAGCGACTCGAACCCAGATTCTCCATGTAGTCTAGCCACCTGGTTCTAGATTGGCCCCTTGGTCTCTTAACCACCGTCTTGGAAAATAACAATTGCCTAGGGAGGCCATTTTGCAGCATACGTATCACGTGGCCATACTAGCGCAACTGAGATGTCTCAATGCGGAAAAGTAGCAGCTCAACAACTAAAGACTCCCTTATTGTGCTGCTGTGCACTCTATCTAGAAGGGTAACACAGCAGCACAATAAAGGAGTGATGGACGGCTGGAGAAAGAATTCGATGCTCGGATCGGTGCAGCAGACTGTGTCAGATAAAACTACAATAAAATTCAATTATAAAACAAAATAAACAAAACAAAAGTAATGAAAATACAAAATTCATAAATAAATAAATAAATAAATAAATAAATAAATAAAAGAATTGACAAAACATGGCAAAAGTTTAGCCTACATAAATAAGAAATTACAGATCATGGCCTAGATGGTGAGTAATGGATATACATCAAAATAGACTTAGTTGTTTAAAAGTTTATCTGATTGCGGACCCGAGACGACTTTGTAGCTTTCTACACTTTCTAACAGGGCTATTAATTTTGGTTTACCAGATGTGTGTACGATCTTGAGTGTTTCTTCAATGCTGCAGAGGGGGTGATTTTCTTGTCCAAGGTGGATGTACGAGGGGAGATCAAAAAGTAGGTTGCACTTTCACGGTATGGACATTTATTACACCACCTATAGAAAAGCAACACGGCTATAGCAGCATACAATGTAGGTTCACTTTTCCACTTAGTCCCCAAGAGACCCTAAACATTTATCCGAACGATCAACCAACTTTTCGATTCCGGATGCATAGAAATCTCCTCCAGCGTTTTGTAACCACACGGTGACAGCCGCTTTCACCTCCTCATCGTTTCGAAATTGTTGTCCACCGAGTTCCGTTTTGAGCTTACCGAAAAGATGAAAGTCGCATGGCGCTAAGTCGGGACTGCATGGAGGATGTTGCCAAACCTCCCACTTGAATCGCTGCAGCAGTTCGCGCGTTTGGCGGGCCTTGTGAGGTGTTGCGTTATCGTGCAACAAAACCACACCGGCGCTCAAATTCCATATACAGCAGGGATTTCACGGTGAAATCGGATTGTTGCTCGCACCTCAAGTTTGGAGTGGACATCCAGTTGACGCGCCTTTGCTTTTAGCCCGCTAGTCACACAAAACACGACGGGAAGCCACAGCAACCGTCCTAACCGACGTCTGCGCAGTTAATGTCTCTTTTTCCGCTTTGCCCAAGATTGCGACACACAGCGCGCTCCTGCGGCGAGTTAGTGCAACTTACTTTTTGATCTCCCCTCGTATATCCATTACTTCACCATCTACGCCATTTATGTAGGCTAGACTTTTGCCATGTTTTGTCAATTCTTTTGTTTATTTATTTATTTATTTATTTATTTATGGATTTTGTATTTTCATTATTTTTGTTTTGTTTATTTTGCATTACAATTGAATTTTATTGTACTTTTATTATTTGTATTATTTTTGTATTTTGCATATTACAGTATTCTATTTGTATTTTGCAATTTGTAATTTTTTCTGTGTAATTTTTTTTACAAGCCCCTATTTCCATTCAATTTAATCCGATTACGTCACCCCTTATTTACGTCAGCCAATCAGAAATCTCCATGAATTGCCTCATTGTCACTTAACGTTTATCGTGTTTTTTATCATTTACTGTCTCATTATGTAAGGGCTGCTAGCACATTTCTCTTGTACCCTGATGAAGGCTGGATTAAATGCAGAAACTAGTTGGTTTTAAACTAAAATGTTGTACTGTAAGGTCTCTTTTAATTATCTTGTTAAACACAGTACGGAGAACAACATCCTCACAGAATCAAATTCGATCATCTTCAAACTTATTAATTACTCTTATATACTCATTCATATTACGTCGTTACAAATTGTTTGATATATTCCATGCTATATCTTAGTTACTACTGAATCAAATTCGACCATTAAGGAACTGCTATTATATATTAGTTCATGACACGTCGTTTCAAACAGTTTGAATATTACATGCCAAATCTTAGCATTGAAAATTTCCAATTGTATTATAACGGTATCATAACCACAGATACCATTGAAACAAATTCGAACATCTTTGAACTTATTAACTACTCTTATATGTTCGTTCATGATATGTCGTTCCAAGTTGTTTGATATACTACATGCCATATTCTGGCATTGGAAAATTCCAATGGTACCATTATTGTATAATTAGAACATATACCGATGAAATAAAATCGATCATCTTCGAACATATTAACTACGCTTATATGAGCCGTTGAAAGCTAAAGTGGTGTAAGTCATTTTTTATACCATTTCTGGCATACATCAGTTTCTAGTAGCTGCATGTTCAGTTTCTTTATGTAAAAGTAGTGTTGGATATGCTTGCGACTGACTAGTTTTATCAGAGAAAGTAAGCTGTTATTCCTTACCATTGAACCAATTAAATTGAAGCTTTATAGAACTTCCCCTGAAATGTTGAATATTTTAAAACTCCAGTTTTTGACCTACGCCAATTTTGCATTCATTGGCTCATATATTCGTTTATGACATTGTATTCTAAATTGTTGGAATGATATTACATTGGATATGATATGACATTTTATATCCTGGCATTGGAAAATTCCAAAGGTACCATTAGAACACCATGGTATCATTAGAACATGTACCACTGAATCAAATTCGCTCATCTTCGAACTTATTAATTACTCTTATATAATTCGCTGATTACACATCGTTACAAGTTGTTTGGTGTATTATTTACTATATCTTAGCATTGAAAATTTATAGGGTATGTCATAATGGTACCATTAGAGCACATGCCATCGTACCGTTTTCGACCACCTTCGATTGCGTTTTGAAAATCTTTCATAGGCTACGAGAAGATCGAGTTACAGACAGACAGATGGAAAGACAGATACGTTCCCCCGTAGTAATAGCATAAAGCACCTTTCGGTACTTAATAAGGAAAGCTTACTGCTTAAGACAGTGTTAAAGTAATATTTTTGTGAAGACATGGGTAAACAATGCGATTTGACAGCTTTTGAACGTGGGATGATTGTAATAACTCGGAGCCATGGAACCGCTGCATTCGTGAATATTAAAGAGCAGCTCCTGTTAAAGTGTTTAACCCTAGAATACTAACCATGAGCAACATAACCTTGTTACTAACTATACGTCTCCCAGACGTACATCACATTGAAATGCAGTTATGATTAGTTGTATACTTGTATTGATTGAAATAAGGAGTTTTGTGTATTTATTTATTATATAATAAGTACTTTACAACAATACATTTATTATAAAAATTGTTCATTAACTATTTAACAACTCTGTAAAATAGCATTATTAAAAAAACAATCGATATAAGAATATTCGAAAAAAATATATGTATTAAAACGAATTTTATAGTCTAAAATGTTTTAAAAGACAAACGAAAAGAGATATTTCTAGAATTTGGAAAAAAATTGAACTTAATATTGACCTTTGAGGAATACCATTTGTGATCTCAGAAACTGAACTTTCGGGATTATTTATCTTTAGTTTTTACATTTTATTCGTATGCATTCCTTTCAACAACTTTAAACATTGTCCTCTTATACCATATTGTTTTAATTTTAAAAACAAAATATCACGATTAACCAAATCCCAAGCTTTATTTAAATCAAAAAAATAACTGCTGAATTAAGACCATGATGAAAGCATTTATTTAATTTTTGTGTCATTTCAAATTTCGGGTTGACTTCTTTTTTTCTATAACCATATAGTTCTTTACCAAAAGTATTGTTCTTTCCCCAAAATTCCTCAAGTTTTTTTTAATCCAATGTTTAAAAATATTTTGTAATAATAGTATGATGTTGGTCGATTATTATTTAAATCTGTTTTTTACCTTTCTTATAGATTGGCCTAATCTTTGACATTTTTATCTCTTTTGGCCATTCATTTGTCTTCAATATTACATTATATAAATGAGTTAACAAAACCTTTACCAGTATTTCTAATGTTGTTTGCCTAAATTCCATCAATTCCTGAAGACTAATTTATATTTTGACTTCCAATAATTTTTTCAATTTCTTTTTCTTCTACTGAATCCATAACAATAGAATTTTGTATTAATATAAGCACTTGTAATAAATAATAACTAATACGCCTCAGAGGATATAAATAAGCACCATCATTCATAACAACGCGTCCAAGAGATATACAAAAATATGTGTTGAATACTAACTGTACGTCCAAGAGACGTATAAAAATTTACGTTGAATACTAACTCTACGTCTAACAGGCGCACTATGTTTACGAAAATACGCAATACACGCTGTTTATATGCAAGCTGGACAACTGAAACACCACTATTTGATGAAAGAATACATGTTTGATGAAGCATACCTGGAATTACAGGGCGCTCTTTCAAGGTCAAGCGCCCCAGCTGATGTTTAAAATTTTAACTACGTCTCCAAGACGTATGGTTAGCATTCTAGGGTTAAAGACTTGTAAATGCTGGGGCGGAATGGAGCGTGTCCAGAATGGTAAAAGACAACAGAAGGGCAACAGTGCCGAGGATATTTTTCAAGGATTTTCAAGGATTAAAAACAGGTTACAGCGCATATTTTTCAAGGATTTTCTCAAATGATCTCTGAACACACAATATATCTATATATCGTTCTGACCAAGTTCATGGAAAGGAAATGGCTACTTTCACAAGATAATACGTCCTGCCATAGTGCTCATATTGTACATGGTTGGCGTTAAGAACATGAGAGAGAGAGTTTGTTATATTTGGTGTGCCCCCCCCCCCCCCCCCAATCTCCAGATCTCAATCTCATTGAGCATTTGTACGATTAAATTTGAAAAAGCCATCAGACAACTTGATCATAAACAACGGTCAAATCCTTCACAATTGGACAGTGCTATTCATCAGGCATGATGTCAGATTCCTCGTACGTATCACCTTTCAACATCTCGCGTAGTCAGTGTCAAGAAGCATCGCCGCAGTATTGAAAGCAAAAGGTGGCCCAACGAAGTACTCATGGGGTGGTCATAATAATCTAGCCACTCAGTGGAATGTGAAATGAATATGAATCCACTACATGTTGAGATACAAGACAAATTTGATGCCATTTTGAAATCCGCCATAAGTGATGGAGGTCATTTTTTTTTCAAATGGAAACTAGGTTTCTTGATATTTATCAACACAAGAAATTCCTAAGAAATTCATTCCTTTCCTCGTATTTTATCTATTTATCCCGGTTTGGAATTTGCATTGCAAATTTACTGTTACGTCATGCTTTAAATATGTTGTCTCCATTATTAAAAGAAGAGCTCCAGAGTTTCTATCGCTCCAATAGCGATGATTCACGACGTTTAAATACTCAAAGGCCGATTCCGTGCACTGGTTAATCCAAGACAGCAAGTAATGATTATGCCCATGTACAGTTCATCTTACAGTTTATCAAAATATCTTTCGCATTGAATGATGGGTACAGCTGCCATTTTTTGAGGGCAAGAGGAATGCAATCCTATACTGCTACTCATCGAAGTGCGCCGTTTTTGCCCGACTTGTTATTGTATAACGATGGTAATGAGTTGTTGCGTGTTTGGATGCATTGCATAACAGTGGGATAAGTTCAGAGCCATGGCAGCCATGGGTCTCGATGCCCTCAAAAGATGGCGGATATTCAATGTTTATGTTTTGATATTTCTCCCTATATCCATGTCACTGTGATCATGCGAGGCGATGCGAACAATCTGAGTTCGAACGTTGTTTGATAATAAGTGCCCGACCCATTGAACGTGACAACCGACAAGCCACAACACATAAAATCACTGATATATTCAATGTAGGCACATAAGATCCAGCAGATTGGGTAAGCCGTTCTTTATCCAAGCAGAAGACCCACCAGAGTAGCACTGCTGAAGTAACAACATCGGACACGGCCCACCACCTGTCTTTTGCACTTTGCAATATTGGAGACGGGCCGTGTGGTCCAAGGAATCGCTGTTCCAGTTATATTGGGATGATGAAAGGGCCCGGTTGTAAAGCAGATCCCCTGAAACCATGATACAAGATACAGTGATTGTCAACAAGATACCGTGCAGGTGGATAGGGTTCCAAAGTGGTGTAACGTGCTTTCTCATGGCATAGTGTTTGTTCGTTAGTCGTCTTAGACACAGATCACTAAAAGTTTCTCGTTATATTGAGATGTTGGGAGTCAGATTACTTAATTCTTCTGGAGTCCGACACGTTACTGAGTAGTTATTCCATGACTTTTGATCTATTAGTGTATATCCGTATGATTAAAATTCGAATTGATGAATTCCTAATCATACAGCTGCTAACATTATCTTCTAACTGAAAAACAAACATTGTCTTTAAACAATGTAAAAAACAATTCGCTATAAACAACAAAAGTCAGGACATTCAACAACTAGTTTGT